>VMBQ01002972.1:4653-109555 GCA_007657795.1 Dreissena rostriformis
GCGGATTTCATTGAAACTTGGTATGAGTATATATATGGATAAGACGATGATGCACGCCAAATGGCATTGTACGTTATCTGTTAATAACGGAGTTATGGCCCTTTGTAGCTTGAAAAAATGCTTTTTACTATAGGCACTTTTGTGTCCGGAGCCGTATCTTGGAAGTGCTTTGTCAGTTTTCATTGAAACTTGGTATGAGTATATATATATGGATAAGACAATGATGCACGCCAAATGGCATTGTACACCATCTGTTAATTATGGAGTTATGGCCCTTTGTATCTTGAAAAAATGCTTTTTACTATAGGCATTTTTTTGTCCGGAGCCATATCTTGAAAGTTCTTTGGCGGATTTCATTGAAACTTGGTATGAGTATATATATGGATAAGAGGATGATGCACGCCAAATGGCATTGTACACCATCTGTTAATAACGGAGTAATGGCCCACTGTATCGTAGTATGTTCATCCGTCCGATTTGCACCCATCCTTAAACAAAATAAATGTTGCGGGGGATATCAATTCTACGAATTTGCTTGTCAATTGTATTTTTTTGCTTTAACAAAACTGACAAAACAATGACTAAAATGTGACGTTATTAAATGTGAGGTCATTAAAATGTGACGTCATTAAATGGATCGAAAAAAGTAGTCCGGCTAGTATGGTAATACGGAATCGGAAACAGCGAGTAGCATAATACGGGATTTATTTCAACAATTGATACAACCTGTATTTTGTTAAAAGCATTAAACAGGTTTATAATAAATTTGTATACGTTCTTGTATCAAGCATAAAGCTATTGCATTTTTAACATTCCTACACTATCATAGACGACTGTTTCGTGTTCCTTGTTTAATAGGTCTATCTTTACAGTAAACTTTCAAGCATTTTCTGTTAGCCCATGTGTATATGAGCCTCGTAGTGAGAACTGGGCTTAATGCATGTGTGTAAAGTGTCTTCCCAGATAAGCCTGTGCAGTTCGCACAGGCTAGTCGGGGATGAAATTTCCACCTAAACTGGATTTTCGTTAAGAAGAGACTTCCTACAGTCCGCACAGGCTAATTAGGATGACACGCACATGCATTAAGCCCATGTCACAGCAAACAAAACCATTAAAATTACTCAAACCATGTCAACTCTACTTTAATAATTAATTGTACAGTTGACAGCCTTCCCTGATGACCAGTTATCATTTACATTCATCCAATCAGTAATTTAATCCATTTTAACAACTTACCTGTTACGCCCGACCGATCAAAAAATGCAATACCTATCGCAGTTTCCTTTATTTGTTTGTATTAAACGGTCGAATGGTTGTAGTTGAATAAATACCTTTGATATATATATATTTGCTTTCAGGTAAGTGCATTTATTGTATTTTCCTATTATTAGTTATGCAATATATTGTTATTACCATTATGCGCGTTAACATCTTATTGCATTTGTCTTTTATATTTTGTATTAGACAGTCGAATTGCTGTATTTGAATAAATATCATTCTGTGAATAATGTGGAGGTTGTATATTGACCATCGTGACCAAGATCGTCGTGGAGTGCTTTAAAGACATCAACATAAGAACCTCAGGCAATGCAAGCTGAAAGCGATCATCAAAGTCTACTGCGGTCTTTCGGTAGAGAACACATTGCAACTTCGTAAGGTTTGACCAATCCGTCAGATACGGTACCAATTGGAGATCCATCAGATTAGCCGGTTTTGTTCCGTGAGTAAGGTAATTGATGACCTTTGAAATAATCTCAACCTGACCATGTGCCTTGCGCCAGTCTGTAGACGATAAGGCATATGCATGCAGCAACTTAGTAGGTACATCTATATGATGGCTGGTGAGTACTCCTGTATTGTCTGCGAAAGTGGGACCGTTTCAGCTGTCGCAGCAGGCTGACGGCTTCAATGACTTTTTTGGGGATACAGCGATTTAAACCATCGGCATCTGAATGAGATGACCCCTTCCTGTAGGTGATGGTATAGTCATAGTTTGACAGTGTAGCACTCATCGATGGCTCATGGCATCTAACTTGGCTGAGTGTTGATGTAGGTAAGTGGATTGTTATCTGTAATAACCTTAAATTTCCAACCATACAAATAGTCACGAAACTTGTCAGGGACTGACCATTTCAAGTCAAGAAAATCGAGCTTGTGAACAGGACAACATCGCTCACACTGCTTCAGACTACGGCTTTGGGAATGCTAGAGGTCGTTCCTTTTCATCTTGGAATTGGTAGAACACAGCACCGAGTGCAACGAAAGTCGCAATTGTATCTAAGTCAAAGGGCTTGCTGTAGTCCGCCTAGGCTAAAACCGGGGGATTGGTTAGCTGAGTCTTCAATTCATCAAATGCCTTCTGTTGCGGCTCTTCCCACTTGAACGGCATGGGTTAAGTCTGCTTTGTTGTATTTTTCCCTGTTTCCTCTTCGTCAGCTGTCACTTCAAAAGATCATTAAGCGGTCTTGGTATCTCGGTAAATCCATGAATGAACCGACGATAGAAGCCGGCAAACCCCAATAACTGCCTAATCTCTTTGGTGGACTTAGGGATCGGCCATTCCTTCTCAGCATTTTTCTTCATGGGAATGTCATCAGCTTTAATGCTCTCTGCAAATACTTCATGACCCAAATAGGTAGTTTCCTGCTGGAAAAAATCACACTGTCTAGGGTTGATCTACGAAAAACGCGAAAAAATAGCATCAAGACGATCCAGATGGTCTTCAACATCGACCTGAAAATGATGATGTCATCTAAGTATATAAGGAAGTCGCTCAAGTTCAGGTCTCCCCGTTCTATACATAGATGGTGACGTCACTACGTTATTGTCACCTCTATACTAGGATGCATCACATTCCATTGGTTTGGGGAATTATGCTTCCGCCAAAGTAGTTCTGCGTAGGAATGAAAATGTTAATCATTCTCCACTGGACTCCATATATTAATATTATTTCTTTGTTCGCTTTGGTTTCAATGTTTTGTTTTTCAGTCAAGATTGGTAAATCCTTCCACAATAACTGTGTTAAGGTGCCCAACGTGGGACCGTGATGTTACCTAGGTATACTCTTACGGAATCCCATGGTTAATTATATAACAACTCAAATCACTGTATTCGAGGACGAATACATACATGAGTGGGATGTATGTCACAGTCTTAACTAAGTCAAGTTAGGGGAGAAGTTGTGTGGCTGCCCGGTTAGCCCAGTCGGATGAGCACTCGCCCTGTAACCGAGTTGTCCCGGGTCCGAGTCCTGGACTTGCCGCACAATTTTTCGCCCTCTGACACCCAGTTTTCCCAGAAAAAGGCTCATTTGCTCTTTCCAGGATCTTACCAGGAAGCAGACGTTAACAAGCATGCCTACTTCTTGAACACTCCTCTCATCGTACAGCAGCAACACGAGGACAAGACTCCCACTTCGTTATCTGTGTTCAAGATGTCTTCAAACCAGGTCGTCTTGGAGACAGTGAAAAAGGTGACTAATTAATATTCAGTGTTATATACTGTCACATTCAGTTGTACTTAAAGCCACATGTGGTCGGGTGAATGGTCAAATGTTATTTTAAATATATTACAAATTTGTTCATTTGTAAGTCGTTGAGTTTGTATGTTATACAATCATTTAAATTCAATTTGTATTGACAAATATTCCCATTTTTTCTCATTTCCTATGCACTGCATCATGAATATCTAAACCCTAGGTAGTGTTCAACTCACCTGAGCACGAAGTGCTCATGATTCGTGCTCATGATAAACTATTGTGATCACTTTATGTCGCATCTCCTTCGTTCTTGCATAGTGCGTCGTCAACTTTTAGCTGATTATCACACTAGAGGCCACATTTTTCATCCAATTCTAATGAAACGTGCTCAGAATGTTTATCTTGAAAATAGTTAGAATCTGGGTCACGTGTATTCAATAACCAGGTCAAAGGTCAACTCATAGAAAAACCTTGTTATCGCTCTACAGGCCTAATGTATGACTGAATCTTCTTAAAGATAAATTGACTTTATTGTACCGTTCCCTTTTATATCAACACTAGGATGCATTTTTTTGCTAATGAAAATTTCTTTTCCTCTTCATATTAACTGTTGTATCAAAGTTTGGCTCTACTGACATGCTTATACAGCAAATGTCAGCATCATCTCTGTCTGCAGCAACAATATATGAAGGACTTATGTTGCCTTTGTCCTGTGTTTGCAAGTTTTGAATCGAACAGGATTACTTTTTTCCCCTGTGTATCTCCCATGAAAGACGGAAGGCTGATAGCATTTATTTCTTAAGACATTTTCCTAATCTAAAGACGAAAATAGCACCTCCAGTCTCCCTCTATAGATCATTTGTGATTAGCTTATTTAATATAAATGCTAATTTTCTAAATCACATATGAAAAAAGGAGTTAGGCAATTTTCAGATAAAAAAAAACATATTTCATTTTAATTGGTCATGGTTTCTCGTTTTATTACATTTCATAAATTGGTTTGCTTTGTTGAAGGGAGATAGTGATTATCCTGAAATATTTTTTGTAATGACTGGCTACCCACTAAATTGGTATATGTAAAGTTCGAAAAGAAAAATGAGGAAATGCATTCAAGAAAATTGTTGTTACCATATTATCTTTGGGTATTGAATGAATTGAGTGGGTTTTAATGTTATTGGGCGTTGATTCCAGTTGTAATTATTTTATGTTTATAGTTAGTGTTCTATTATAGGCCATTGGCTGAGAAAAAAAAATTGTATCCTGATAGAGTTTCCGGAGTTTAATTGTTTGCTATATTGAAATGATTTAGTTCTAAACAACAACAATTTCTGTGTAAAACACGTCTGATTATTTTGTTAAACATACTAGGGCATTATGCACTATCGAATTGCAGAACATGCGAAATCAACTATGTATATGTAATTAAATATTTATTGTTTTCTAGCGATATTTTAATACACGACCCATCTAACAGAATGGAATTGATAAACATGTAAACTTGTTATTGAGTAGCTGGCTATTTAATAATTCTGCAAGTATCTCTATATGGAACTGCTCGTAAACATGCTTACACTTTGAAAATAAAACAGTATATTTGGTTTTCAGTAAGATATATTGTTTTATGCAAGATGAGTTTATTCGTAATCAATATATAATGGAATCACTTCCTTTTATATAAATAGCGCTTATGCTAAAGTAGATCATTGGTATTTTTATATATTAAAAATAAATCATTGTTTTAACCTATACATTCAAATAAATAATTGTATGACACTTTTGTTTCTAGAGTGAAGATGACAAGGCCTTGATCTTGCGTTTCTATGAGTCGTTTGGAGGAACTTGTACCGCTACTATGACTACCATGTTGAAGTTCAAACATGTGCAAGTGTATGTACTGGGGTTGTGTGCATATATCTACTGTTAGAGTTATGTATGAAAGTAATGGCCATGTATGTAAAAGGTATATTGATTTCTTGCCTGGCATTCCAGCATGTGCTAATGGAACGTCTGTGGTTGTTTGTATACACATGGTTACACATATGTATACAAGTAATTGTAACTGGATTTTATTTGTTACATTTCTTGTCTACCTTTTGAATCGTGTAGAACTCTGTATTGACGGAATGTGCCCTTTTCCACTGAATTTTAACATGCAACATGTGTACCGTTTGTTAAAACATTGCAGGTGCAATGTGGATCTGTTTATTAAAAAATTGTATTGAACATTTGTAACTGCCATTGCGTTCAATGTAGCTGCCAATAGATAAGAACAATGTCATACTTCTTTATATTTCAGAGTGAATGGTTTAGAGGAGGACATTGACATGTGGCCTGGTCTCAACCTGACACATTCAGATGTTAGCGTCCACTTCACACTGAGGGCGTTCCAGATAATCTCGCTCAAACTTCTACTCTAGAATGGCCACATATCATTACAAAGCTCAGTAGTATCAAGAATAGCAGCCTGGTTTTATGAATATTAATGGAGATAATTAATATGTTTTTTGTTTTTATTTTATAAATCGGAAGCTATTAAAAGTTGATTCACTTTATAATATGTAGTAATATAGTCAGTGTTCATTTGATTATTATTCTAGGAATTCCTTAACTGGCCATGTTCATATGCTTATTAACCCTGCCGAAAGTGATGAAGAATTGGTAGTCGTCATTCCTTATTTGGTTAGTTTTTTATTCCATAATCTTGTTCTGTGCGCATCTTCTCCTACACTTAACACGCGACTTCTAAGTTTGTGATTGCATTTTTTCTTCTCTTTAAAAAACACATATTGCAAATATTTACTATTTTTTACAACAATGCATCCGTGGCGGGATACACTTTATGCGAGAACTTCATATATATAGTTACCTTTGCCCAAAACTTGCAAGATTGATGTCAAAAACGTTTGCATATAACCTTTAATGTTGGTATATAGCATAGGTATACACAGATGGTCGGTAAAATTATGAGTACGTTATATGGCCGGCATGAACTATCTATTTTAATTGCGGCAATCACAACAAAGAAAGCAAGTTTTTTTCACTGGAAACTTGACATCTGTAATTTGCATAATAAAACAAAACAAGCATTTGTGATTATAATACAAAGTTCTTTGTTGACATGTGTTGTTAAAATTATCCCTGTGGTGTATGTTTTTTTATAGTGAGAAATTTTAATTATTCATTTGATTTATGTAAAAAAATAAATAATAAACGACCACCTTCTTGTTTATTGTTTTAAACTTGTTAAATATATTACTTTGTTGACGAACGTTGTTAAAATTATCCCTGTGATGTACGTTTTATGGTGAGATGGTTTATTAATTTATGTGATTTCTGTAAAGTCGTTTTATAAACGACCACTTTCTTTTTTTTTTTTTTTTTTTTTTTTTCAAATGGGGANAAAGATTACGTCTTATAACCATTCTAAAATCACTTAGAAAAATGTGTTTTTGTATTTAAGTTGTATCTATGCAATAAAAAATACCAAGTTGATCTTGAAATATTGTTTCGTTTACAACTGGGGGTAGACATAATATTTTGTATGTACATCCATCCTGAACTAAGCCGTTATACCTGTGTTCCGTTCTTTATCTTGAGTACTACTCATTGAAGACTCACTTTATTACCAAAACATACAATGCTGAAACCATATAGGAAATATAACGTCCACAAGTCATGTCCACCTTACCTAGTTACATTCGAATTGTACAATTTTCAGGGTTACTGTTATGGTCTGTTGAAAGATGAAAATGTCAAGCAAACGAGGACTTTATTCATTAGAACATTGTGTGCAATCGAGCGACCAATACTTCCCAGTGCTTCCAACAAATTCCAGCAAAAACGGTTACCTTTAAATAGTAGAACTTTGTTAGAACTGTGCCTCGGTGGAATAAATTCATTGACGATGTAACGAATTTTTCAATCATAGTCATTTTTAAACCCAGTGCATGCGAACAATAGTGACACATCGCGCACTACCCAACGTCGAGAAAAAGCCAGAAGTGGTAAATTCAACATATTCATCAATATCCAGATTGTACACGCAGCAAAGTAGGAGCAAAGTAAAAGGAATATAATGAGAAACTATGTTTTTGCCGAAACGAATGCATCAATCTATATTCAGTGTAGAGCTTTCATGTATTCAGTGATGATTGGCCTATAATAAGACATAAACCTATTGTGTTTGGTTTCAGTATATCAAAGTTCAGGAACACAGGCGTCATATATGTAAAAAAAATGGCTTTATATCAATACTATACGTGTATTAAAATAACTTGACAATTGTTGACCGCCATATGACTTTGTAATGCAACATTCCCATGTTTTATTCAATTTAACAAATTAATTAAGGAGAAATCTATCAATATATATTATATATATAAAATACGCCAAAACCGCGAGTCATGCAAATGTAATTTAACTAGATTCTTTATAGCGTAGATGCCACATATCCTTTTTTATATGTCTGGTATGATAAACACGATTTGCATGAAACGAAAACGTACTTCTCAGTATATGTCTGTGAATGCAAATGGCATTTAAAATGTTTCTTAATGTATATAATTTGTAAAAATAGTGGATAGATTAGACGCAAGCATCTTCAAATCGTTCTATTTTGTTTCTCGTTCTATTTAGCTCCATATGTCCCATGCGACATTAAACCACGCTAGGATGTTGTAGCAAATACGTATCACTTCGCGTTTAACGTCTTATCAGACCATTTCATTGTCGGCCAGAACTTCACTAGTATGTTTAACGGTCATTTTATATTTGCGAGTCACGCTATGTGTAATTATATAAAATATGTATTGCACACATAAGACAGAATATATTTAGTTGGCATTGTACTTTTTAGTTGGACATATAAAGCTCTAAATACGACGAACATCTACAATTAATTGACATACTTGGAAATTGATGATAACAACGTGATGCGCATACATTCTGACCACGTTCAATATACCAAGAATACAAGTTTACTTATGAAAGAAATTGCGTTCAATCTCAAGAACAGGCATAACCAGTCTTTTTATCGCGAGGTAAATATCGAAGGATTTTTTTTAAATTATTTGCAAGAAAACGCAACAGATTAAGCCGTTTACGCGCGTCAACAACCGTGAACGCCGCAATATCACTTGATCCTGTACCCTCACAATAGCCACACATGTTAAACCGAATCATCAAGTTTTTAAGTATGAAAGAGGGTCTTTGTAGTTGCTATCATAACCGTTGTTGACACAATTACGTGTGAAGGTGAGCATAACACATTTACATCGATATAGCTTTTCACATAAACATATGGTGAAACGGTTGTTGGTTAAACAATAACATAATATATTGGACATTGAAACTATTAACAGTTGAAAAGACACAATACACCACGACATTTCCTACATGCAGGTTCTGTAAACATTAAATGTCTTCGACGGCGGGTTTTGATTCTGTTTTTTCAGGCTTGAAAATAATTGACGCTTATGAATACATGCATGACACAGCCTTTTTACATCTCACAGTAGCTTAGACAATTGTTGTATTCATGAATATGTAAAATTGCAGCGTGCGTTTGGATGTTGATGAATAGTATTTAGAAACAAACAGGAGCTCTCTTGTTAGGTAATTGATTGTTGTGTTTGTCTTTTCATTTGAGTTTTTTTAACTTTGACCGTTGAATATTTTCATTGAATGTGCATGTTCAGTGCATGGTAATTTAAAAAAAGCCCTTTATGCCTATACACACGAACCAATACATTTATAAACACAGGTTGCTCCAGTTAAAATAAAAGGTAAAAGTCTCAAATTTATTTACTGCGCGTGAACCAAACAAAATGTATTTTGTCCAATAACATTTTAATTAGCATTCGCAATAGTATTCACTTTCGGAATCGTTACTAAATTATGGCATTGTATAACTCTATTAGAATGATTCAAGTAATTGTTGTTAATAAAAAAAAAACACATTTGTTAAGGTTAATAAACAGATTGTGAAGTTTATTACTAATTCAATAAATAAGTGAGCCAATGGTGATATCTTCGTTGGTCAAAACAGTAATGTATAGCTTTTAGTTATTAGCCCGGTGTGTATAAGCCATAAATCAGTACCCAGAGAAACTGAAAGCTTGTCGATTGAATATTTGGGATTCAAATGGAAAGCAGTTTATTATACTTGATTATAAATATGACATCATATTTATTACAATTATTGTATTTTTTACTCCCCACAAAGCAGGGCATATAGTAGTCGTATTGTCCGCCTCTCTGTGTGTGTGTGTGTGTGTGTGCGCGTGTGTGCGTGTGCGTGTGTGTTTCTGTACCGATTTCTAAATTGTGACCATTTTATTATATAGCATGGCACAATTAACAGTGTCTGCCTTCTTACTCAAGATCATTGTAGCATAGACCTTTTAATGGGCGTAATGTATTATAAGTTGGCACTAATGTTACGTTAAATGTTTTGTTTTTGTTTTGGTCATGATGATAAACGCTATGTACCTTGTACTCAAGTTTCTTTGTAAGGAAATTTGCAACACCGCGAGAATTTGGGGAGCAATAACACAGAAATTATTCCACCCTACATTCTGAGTAAATATGTCTATATTGATCGCAAACAATATGTGCATCTTAAATACAGACAATGTCACAATGTGTATCTTTTAAATATTGAAATACTTGTCATATTTTCGTGTTGCCCTGGAAGCCTCTGCATTTTAAAGATAATATTTCAAGGGAACACACAAGACGCATGACACAGTCGATTATAGTGATATGTTCAAGCAAGTTCGTCGACTCGACGCAATAGGCAATAATTCCATATAGTGAACGGAAGCAACAAACAAGAATAAACAATACACAAAAACATAAAAGAAAAACTAAATACAATATATGAAACGACAGCTTGGTATTTTTATGTAATTCATCTCGAATTACATAATAATATGAATGTGCTGTTTTCATATACGTTGATCAGTTTAATTAAGCAGTTACACTTGATTCATGTTACAGAAAATAGGACTTATATTAAGATCAAACACAAATCATGCTACGGCGGTGACAAAATTTGCATGCATTGTATAAAGTATAAGTATACATACTAATTGATAAAATGCAAAATAAATATAAACTTACACAAACATAGCGTACACAGGCATATACTTGAACAGAAAGCTAGTAAAAAGGTCATTTTTATTATTTCATTTATATTAATGTACATGTAACTGCTAAAATGGCAAATAATTCATGTGCATATTTAAGAAAACAAACATACACAAACATAGACATAAACAAAAGGTTGGCAGATAATATGTATATGTATGAGAGAAAAAATCAGTAATGTCGTATAACATGCATTATACAAAAAAAGAACTTGAACTTCGGACTGCTGACATGAAATCAGATCATTACATCTACATGTATGTGCATATTCACGCTCAGACAAAACATGCACAAACATAAACAGCAAGTAAGCAATATTATACCATATGCATAAAATATGGTGTAAAGTGTATTCAAGGACACGAAGAATGACGTTATGAACAAACAGGCCATTTAAACAAAAATGAATAAAATATATACAGACTATAAGCTATTTTTTTCTGACAATATATTGTTCTTAATAATTGACAGTCAAACGATTGTGGGTTTTATTAAAGTTATTTTTAATATTTTTTCTTAATCTTTTGACCAATGAAAGTCCTGTACGCAGCACATATTATGTAAATACATGTAATCTTCTCTGAGAAACATCGATTGTTTTCAAGTATGGAATGTGTGCTAAAATACAAAGTTATACCAGAAAATCGATGCACGTGCTTGTAATAAGACCTGTACCTTCTTCTTCGCATTCAACTTTTATTTCGCTGTCCCCAAACTTTAATCGAGTAATAACCTTTCGATCAATACCTCTACCGGAAATCGGAACAATCACAGAACCTATATTTTTGCATCCTTTATCTGTGACGAATTTGACATGTTTGTTGGTAGTGGTATATATATCAACGTTTTCGATGCTTTGATCTATGAAAGAAACCGGGAACGCTTTTTCGAACTGATAATCATCAATAGTTAGCGTTTCACCAGACTGAACCATAATGTGGAAAGAGTCATTACAATAGTCGCCCGCATCTGTTTCTCTTCAGTAAATGTCCACCGTGGCGTTGAAGAGTATTCCATTGAAGTTGAAGTTGAAGTTATACGTTTTTCTACAGGATGGCGTCCCTCAACAAATGGCGTCTTTAGTTTCAGGCCATATATATACTTGGACACCCTTTGTGTGATGGAATTCGGACAATGTCCAAATATAACAGCGCCCTTTAGAACGGCAAGACCTGCGGAACTATTATTTTCATTCGTGGGAATTCCTTCTGAATAGTCTCCTTCGGCATTGGTGACTCCGAATATCCTCCTACCATCAAAATAGCCTTCACACCAGATGCTTCACCCTTTCCAAGCAGCTCTTTGACATGCAGAACGATCTTTTGAATCGATTGCTCAAAGAATGAACGAAAAATTATGATATCCATACGAAACTTGTCACCGGAAACTGTTGCCTAAAATATAAATATGAGCACTGTTCACATAGCCATTAAGATAACTATTGTTGCAATTATTGTATTGTGAAAATAATACCTACAATATTTGAACTGTTATTGAAAATCATTAGTTTTCGTAAATTAATTAACACCAATACGGTTTTAAGATTGACGAAATGTAAAATATAAAATATTGATTGCCTGTTTTGCGTATTGCGAAGACTGTACTATTTGTTTCTTTAGCTCAAAGTCACGGAGAAGATCTATGTAGTCTTCCATGTGCTCTTCTTTGAATCGCGTTAGCATGTCCTTTCCTAAATTGCAATTGCATGAAAACGATAAAATAACATGAAAACACATAATTTTAAAAATTATTTATGTGCAATGTGTATTTATTGTAATTTGGTTTTCAACGAATGTTTATTATACGACGAACACCATTCATACAAAAATTAAACTTATCAAATTTGCGACTGATTTGAGTTTAACGCTTATTAAAGATATAATTATTTGTAATATATTGCAATGTATATATCGACAAATAGGTTTCACAGAAGTGTTTATATACGAGTTACAATATTCGTAACATTTTCACCTATCAACTTTGCGATAAAGCCCAAGAAAGCATTGTCCACCATAGTTCCGCCCCACGCTCCGCCTGTAGCTTTGTAGAGTTCTTTTAGTTGTCCTCCGTAGGATACCTCGTGTAAAGTTATGTCGATTGTGCCACCTTAGTAAAATAAGAATAATGTATTTAAAAGCAAAAGTTAAAAGAGATCGCCGCACATTTAAATAAAAACATCTTTATTTTCAATCGTACCCGATGTGGCTTTTCTGCCTCCTGCACCCGATTTGTCTCACTGATGGGGAATTTATTATTTCTTTTGACTAAGCCTACATTATTTACCACGACAATTTTATTACAAGGTAAACGGTACAACATGACAGAATTAAGCTTTTTGGTCGTATCATTAACACATTTCATATTTCTTCCAGTAGCTCTGAATAATATTTTTCAGCGTAAGCATTTACTTAGCGGTTCCAGATTCAGAAAATACAACTCGCTCAATGTGCCTTAATTTATACAATAAGGCAACTGGTTTATAGAGCATGAAAAGCGCATACAATAACAACGTTAAAATACTGATCCATAGAAATAATTTTGTTTTTGTAATGGGATTACGATATTGACTTTGGTCGGTCGGCTCAGATTGTTGCCGATAGGCCTTTAGTTATCGAAAGTAACATACTAGCAGAACTGGTTAAGAACCGTAATCTGCCATTAGTTGGTCTTCGACGAGCGACAACTAAACAAATCATTTACACAAAGCAGGTGCTAGTTTTAACAATCACTTAATAACTTCAAGGCAAACACTAGGCTAGAGGAGTGCATTAAGAGAAAAGTTTGGGAAAATATATTTGAATGTGTTAGCCAGAATTTTCAAATGAGTGATATATTGCTTCTTTATGCGCATTTCGGTCGCTTCTAGTTATAACGAATGAAATATAATATTTATATTTGCAGTCAGCCTTTTCGCTCAAATATCAGGGAGCCTAAGTGAGTCGAACAACTGACTAAGCTGGTGTGGCCTTTCAATGTCTAAACATAAGGTCATCGTAATGCATTTCGGGAAGAAGCCTTTATGCAGGGGTAAAGAAATTATATACCAATTTATGTCACATGTTTTGTATTCATAAACATGTTAAGCAAGCACATTGCATGTTCATACCTCCAGCATCAATGACAAGATATGTGTTGCCCGTTTTAATTTTCGAAATACTGCCAAGTTCGCCCACTTGTACGGGAATGTGTCGACAGTATATGGATGCAGCCTCGGGTTCTAATGCAAGTATCAAATTTGTACCGGATATTCCAGCCTACAAGAAAGACGGTCGATAAAAAAAGAATCACATTTTACATATCAAAAAGGATAACAGTTTGTGTTGACCACATATTTAAATGACGTCTATTTTATATGTTTAAACATGTTTATGTGCACATACTACACGTGTGTCAGACTTTCGTATACACTCCGAACTTAACAACCAGCTGAATGTTTGTTGATTATATATTGAAGTTTATTTATATTCAATCTGATCATGGAAGCCAACGGTTTTATGAGAGAATATACCAAGATCCTTCCCTTTTACAGGCATGTGTCATCATGTTTGAACCTGAAAATAACTCTCCTTTTTAAATAAATCACCCTTAAATGTTATCAGCATGCATACTTGAGAAAGTGTTTTCTCGAAACGGATTGGCGGACGACTAAGCTTACTAGTGTGTACATGCAAACACAGCTTAGTAAAACAAAAACTGATCCAAAATGACAAGATTCAAGTCATGACTTTGGATTTGCTCAATGCCATGAATGTTTTCACCCGAAATAACTATCCTTAGTCAGACTCATCTATTATACACGTATACATATATGCAAAAGATACGATTCCATAATGTATATATGCTGCTGCATAAATGTAAAGACAAAGCAATACGTAATCGTCATCATCGTCGTCATTCCCTTTACCAGTCAGGACATTGGGGCCAAATGACGAAGATCACAGTTCCATCTCCATGCAGGTCCGCTGTGGGCTGCTGTGAGTAGTTCATCAATATGGAGGGACGTCAACTATTTCATATTTTCCATCCATACTTTCTTCTGACGGCGACTTCCCTCTCACGTGTTCTGAAGCGCAGTACAGCACAGTGATTCGTGCATGGGGACGTGTCCAAATCAATATAAAGAAGTAAAATCAGCTTTCCTCTTTTAACGGTCACCAGTAGGGGTTATTGTGGGTCAACAAGTGATGCCGTCATGCTCCGGACGCACTCGTTCGTCTTGTTCTCCAGGTAGGAAAGGTCTTCGTATAAACTTGTGTTCGAAGTCCTGTATCCTTCGTTCTGTGTCCGCGTGTAGCGTGAGATTCTCGCAGCTGTCCATTAGGATTGAGTCAACGCGGAACCTGTAGAGTCTGTACTTGATGGGGAAGCTGATGGGGATTCTTGTCCACAACCTGCTCAGCCTGGCCATCGGTCCGGTCGACAAGGCAATTCTTATTCGAACCTTAGCGGAACAGGTGTCCCATTGAACTGGGTTGCTCACAATCTTGAAGTTGGTCACTTCCTCCAGCTTCAAGCCGTTCATGGTGGCTTCTACACTGGTGTTGTCTGTTTTGTTCAGCATAGTCGTCGACGTCTCCGAATTGACTGTTCTTGCAGAGTCTTTTTGTGAGGTCTTTGTATACACGGCTGGTTCCACACATGAGGTCTATTTCATCAGCGAATTTCATGTTGGCGATGGATTTGCTAGCGATGGAGATGGACGTTGGATTGTCTTGAAGGGTCTCATGCATTATCTTCTGATGTAAATGGTTACACAGAGAGGGAGAGAGCAGATATTCCTGACGGACGCCCACAAATGTCATGAAGAAGTCCTCCATCTGTACATTTAGAAGTACTGCGCTGCTGGCGTGTTCTTGGATAATGATTTGCATCAGTCCTTCGTCAATGTTGAATCATCTCCGAACATGCCATAGAGCATCATGCCACATGCGGTCTAAATCTTTCTTGAAGTCGATGACATTGTGGAAGAGCTCACTTTGGTGTTGCAGGTGTTTTTCAATGATGATTCAGCAGATGAAGATCTGTTTCGATCTGCTCAACCAAGCTCTGGATTCAGCATGCTTTTCCGCCAGTAGTTCATCGGCCTGACTGTTTAATTGAGGATGATTTGCTTGGGTTGATGTTGAGACAGATGGTTCAGTAGTTCTGTCACAGCTACAGGTTGCCCTATTTCGTCAGTGGGATGACTCCTTATGGTATAGTTTTCGTTGTCGCTACAGTCGTTTTTTTTCCTCTTTGCTTAATAAACTTAGAATAGACGTTCTACACCCCAGAAAATTTATTTGCATTCAGACTTCGAACTGCCTCTTCTTTAGTATGGGCGCGCCTTCGTCGTCCGTTTCTGGTCTTAGACCGTTCTGAAAGAGACTGGGATATGGTCGAAGCCGGCAGTTATAGAGGTCGCTGCAGTATTCAGTCCACCTTGTCAGGACTTTGGTACTCTCCGAAAGTTTCCTTCGGCGTCTGCTATAACAAAGGCATTTGACATGCTGACCTTCATGATGGTCTTGATGGTGCTGTATGCCTTTTTACTGCAGGATTTTCTTGATGTTGTTGGTGATTGTGTCCATGTCACTGTCTTACATGTTCAGGGCAGCAAACTTGCCACCTATCTTGCTTTAAATACCTTTGATATATCTGGATTTTACAGTTTCTCTTACTCAAATATAATGCGAGTGTTGTTGGTGATGCTCCAGTTCTTTAACATAAGATTTATGGTGGTGAGTACTGTCGAGGTCACTTCCGATGTCTGCACCAGGAAACGTTTATGTGTTCGCCATGTGGATGCAAGACTTAAATCAATCGACTTGGTTGTGTACTTGCCCGTTTGGAGCATGCCGGGTCGCTGTTCAGTGCGGTTTGTGTCGGTTCAGCGTGTTTGCCAACGAACGTTGGTGGATCCTGGCGAACTCAAGAAGTATCAGCCCTCTGGCGTTGATCTCTCCTTTGCCAAATCTACTTATTTTTCCTGACCAGTTTCGGTAGGCGTCAGGTCCGACCTAGAAGCTCAAGTCGCCATGGACTATGAGAATATCTTTCTTCGGGATCGTGGTTATAATGCGCTCTAACTCTTCATAAAACTGTTCAATCTTCTCCCCTTCGTAGTATAATGTTGGTACATAGACCTCAACGATAGTGGCGGTTCGAGGTCTCTCTGATGAAAAACTATGTCACCATGTACAGGAAACATAAATGTCCAAAGACGTTTTCGTTACGTTCCCAAAATCTATAGAATTTGAAGTAAAACATGGTCAACGGGTCAAACGTCGACATTTGTTGTACCACTTGAACTGAAGTGAGCACGTAAGTGCAGTGCCATCGTAGCTCTTGTACATGTTCATCGGAAGCTATTTCTGCTAAGATAAATTTAAGTTTTTGTGTAGTAAGCGCCGGAGTAAAAACATGCCAACATCAGTACACACATATATTATGCCTACACATCATATACAGAAACTATGTCAAAGGTAGCATTTCTGAACACGTGACTCAAACACATTGCTAAATAGACTATACTATGCATGTGCGATAGGTAATTCGATACCTCTTCAGCAGCGAGTCTCATGAATTGTTTGGCTGCATCATTCCAAATCGCGGGAACTGTAAGTACCCAAAGTATGTCTTCCGGATCCATACCGCTAACCTGTTGGTTAGACATAGCGGTCAAATCGTCCACCATGTACCTAAAAATAAAATAAAAATACATTCGAAAGTCTTGCAAAACACAAGAATGAACACTTTATTATTTATGAGAATTCATCGATCGACTCACGCTGTTATGCACTTTACTAGTTTTCAATAACATGCATGCACCTTGGTCGTTTGTTTTTCTTTATGTATATGGCGAAAAGAGGAGACGCACCTGATAGACAGCGAGAACACGGTCAAGGCACGGAGGCTTTTACCAGTTTCGTCATCCAACATCGTGTCTTTGTGTATCGGCTGTAAGTATAATCATCATATAAAAATACCCATACATGCGTGTAAAGTAGACAGTTAGGTATATCACGCAGTTATTTATTTGAATTACCGATTCAAAGATAATACCAACCAAGGTATGTACTAATTGCTTTCTTACGTTTAACATGCAGGATGGACTCAGACGTTCACATTGATTGTTAAGTTAAATAACCTTGTCCCAAAGCATCATTTTGAACCTGTGGAAGTAGTACCACTTTTTGTGTTCTCCTGTTTGACACAACTGGCTATATTGTGTCTCTGCATCAAAACCAAACGTGTCCAATGTTTTTCCATCCGGTTTGATCAACACGCATGTTGGTCCTGCATATCATTAAATAAAACAAATATCTGAAATTGTTAATTTATATATCTTTGTATAAGAATTCAAAATATTTGTTTAGTAAAAAACAGATAAGTAATATCAGTTGCAGCTTTCAACCCTTATAGGTACCTAGTTGATTAACATTTATGTTAAACTTTGGAAAACATATCATCGTGTTATATGCAAATTGTTTATATTAAAATGTATACTAATGTATCAACTTGGAAATTAATATGATCATCATTGAATATAAAAAATGTAAAAAATGAAGTTATATGATTGGTAAATATAACAACGTTAAATATGTGTGCATACCCCTTGGTATATTTGTTCATCGAATAAATTTAATCTGAGCATTTGTTTTCGTTTGATTGAATGTACATACACCGCATATTTAAGTTTCGTTTGTATTGAATGTAATGGTCAACCATGTGGAATATTGTTAAAAAAGCGTGGGGATATTGTGGTTATCTCCGTCGTCTGTCCGTCCGTCCTGGCCACTATCTCCTCCTACACTGTTAGCACTAGAACCTTGAAATTTCCACACATGGTAGTATTATAATTACAGGATTTAAAGTAAATGTTCGTGGAATGAATATAAAATGAACTTTATATTTTTCATATTTAAGAGGCGCATTTTAATGAGTTAATATGTTCGTGATCTTATTTGATTTCACCGATTTTATTTTATTTTCATTTTCATGAATGGTTGTAGTAAAGAAACATATTTGTTGTCAACATTAAAACCTGAACCACTCACCAATGCTTATGTTCGAGCTGCATAAGTATATAACACTAATAGTGCTGCAAACAGGCACACATAAGTCGCTTATTTAGGGGAGTAACTGGCCACTGATCATAAACAAAGAGTTTTATATACAGAAATGTTCGTCTGGGTCTGTAGATTATAGTATGAGATTTCATTTTTTCGAAAAGTGCTGGAGGGCTTCAAAATCCAAGATTGCGTCCAAGATGGCCGCCAAAATGGTCTTACTCACTGTATACATTACAACTTTTATTTTATGTGGGGAAAATTGCTATCCTCCTTCTAAATCAACATTAAATGAAATGGGTGTGTATCTTAAATGCTTTATTTACCTATGACCATGTAATGGAATGCATTTTTGTGCATATTTTACTGAAAATCAGCAAAAAATGCTCCAATTTTGGGGTCAAAGTCTAATATCTTTATGTATAACTATCAAGTATTTGATTAAAATGTACGTAAAATCAGGTAAAATTAATAAGTGTATTAATATCCTTTAAAACAAATGAAAAAGAAAACTTTTATGGTCAAGAATACGATCCAGATATCATAAAATATTATATTAATTGATGAAGTGATTTGTAACTGTACTTTCATTTGTGTTAAGTCATAGCTTAAAACTTAAATACTGATTTTATACAAGTAATATGTTATCATTTTAATGAAATTATATACCATTTTTATCAACTGAGTCAACTTTTAACTCTGTTTAACTCAAACTTGTTTTGTCATTTTCACAGTTTTCATTCCCATGTACATCTAATTTGGTAAGTATTTTACATGTTTATTTATTGTTCGTTTCATAACTACATGCTTTGTTAATAGGTTTTAATTGATAAAACATTTTCTCAAACATCATCACAAGGAAATTTGTCTGCAATGTCTTTGATGTTATTCATCACAGATATTTACTAAAATCCGTTTGAATACATGCAAAAGTAGTGTGCGTGAAAATTTGAAACCCTAACATGAAACCTACACTGTCTTTTTTATTTAATAAGAGGTGCTAATATTTGTTTTTGCAAAACTTGAGTTGTACTCGGATAGGTACTAGTAAGCGGATATTGTTTTCACTCATTCTATTATCTTGTAAATTAACTTATTTGAAAAAAATAAATGTTTTCTGTTGATGAATTATTGTGTATGCATAAGATATGTTAATTTCTGCCTATTTTAAACTATTGTTTGGAATATATTAATAGGTGAAACAAAAGAACTTCATCAGCCTAGGGAATGCCACAGTCTTCCGGGAAGAAAACATGGCTACATCTGGAGAGAGTTTAAAGATCTACTATGACTGCAAAGTAAGAAAGTATGTATTGTTAATTGTAATTCTGTTGATCCATTTTTACAGTCATTTATTAAAGAGGTTTGTGTATACTAAATAGTTAGATATAAATGTACTTAAAATGAGAACACAGGCAAGTAATAATTATTATTAAAACAAAGATGATTTTTATTTGCTTCAAAAATATGAAGCAGAGGAGAGTACTGAAGACATATATGACAACCATGTGGTGATCCTTGTCTGGTATGACAATGATAATGATATTCATAAATATCATAGTTTGATTTCTCTCAAACATGATCATTGGAAGTAGAACATTAATGTCATTTGAAATTCTTAATTTTTCTGCAAAGGATTTCATATGTATTTCTGTTTTTCAGGCCCAGATGGTCCTAAAATGACTCAACAATGGATGACAAGGAAAACACAATAACACCTTTTAAGACGAGGTCCACTTCTGAGAACTTCATTTGTGGCGAAAAGTGCAGCCGTCATAGAGACAATACATCAAGAGGTTTTAGCAGAAGTTGGTCGCTAGGGCCAAAAAAAAAAAAGTGTGTGTTTCGGGAAACGGCTGAAAAAACATTAGGTAGGGTAGGTATTTTTTCTGGTCTTTGCGATGGCTCACATGCTTTTGCAATGGCTATATCCGGAAAAAAACACATCGTACCGAAGTATGCGCGTCCTAGAAATTGGTCCATATTCCGTTTGTTGTTGAATTCTCAAATGCGCATAATTAAATTTGTAATCCGAAACACTCTTCCCTATTTAATTTTTACTCGACGTTATCACATTCTTCAAACAAACTGTAAAGGTACAGTGTGTTTTAATCTTTTCTTTCGAGAAAAGCGCGCGCAAATTATTCCCTACATGAACAACGTCACGTCAAACGCATGGAAAGCGTGCGTGTATTAAATTTCCGTTAAATGTTCCGTGGTAAATTTTAACAGAATGATATCGCGAATGATTTGGAATTTGACATTTCCTCAAAATTAATTGCAAATCAAACACACTGTATCTTTATCGTTACGGTCGTTTACATAAGTCATTATTGAAACAGTTATTGTACTGTATACTGGTGCAACAGAAAATCCGGACGAAACTGGATTAAGTGTTGGGTGTTGTCAAAACGAATCCCGGAATAAACCCCCTTCGGAAGAAACACCCTTCCCTAAAAACTGCATAGCGGAAGAAACCCCCTTTCACATTTTGCATAAACGGAAGAAACACCCTTCCATAGCGGAACAAACCCCCTTCCAGTTTTCAGACAGGCGGAATAAACCCCCTTCATAACTGTTATTCAAACTGTTCGAAAAACATTGACACGTAATTCGATTCACAATTTTCCTGTTTGAAGCAATAATAAACATTTTGCATATTACATGCTCACATTAGTATCACTACATTATATATTCAATATATATATATATATAATATATTTCATGATCGGTCTATGGTTAGAGACAAAATATAAACTGTGCAGTGACAATCTTGTGTCAAGCTCGTATGTACCAATAGGGGTCGTCGTCAACCGGATTTCAACGAAATAAAAAGGTTTAAATGTATTAGTTGTATACGTATACCAGGCCATTTTTATCTACTGAAAAGCATTTAGAAAAACAAAATTATGAAAAAAAAAGTGGTTGATGTATAACAACAAAAACACAAATAACACTATTAAAAAGTCTTATAAGCGGTACGTTGACCATATCTTGTGTCAATTTCATAGATCTATATGTGGGCTTTTAATTGCTAATAATCTAAAAAAAAAAAAACAGATTGACATAATTATACACCGAAGTTTGACAGGGAGTTATGTAGGAGTCACGCTGTTGGGCGGTCGGTCGATTGGTTGGTCGGTTGATTGGTTTGTTTGTTTGTCCGAATCAAATGTTTAAAGTTTGTTGAGCGACTACATTTGTCAAGCTATTGAATCGAAACTTGGAATATGTAATCCCCTTTAAAGTGAAGATGTGCAAGACACTTTTTCATGAGCAGTGATCCACACGTTCTTGAGTTATTTAGCCTTGATAGTAAACCTATTATGGCAAACGTATACAATTTTCTCCGTTTGTGAAGTGATCTTTTTCCATATTTCTCAAGCGATAGAATTGAAACTTGAAATATGGCAATAACATGAAGTGTAGGATGTTCAAGACACAATTTTGTTTGCTGTTTCAAAGTGGTGAGAGGGTATGTTTAGTCATGTTTGTGACAAAGCTGTAGTTTATGTACGTAAAATGCATCACGTATAACGATCATGAAGTTTAAACTTAATTAGTGTGAACCCAATTCCAAATCATGGAACAATGGTTAAGAGTTTAATGGGCAGATATATTGACTTTAATTTAACATAAATGAAATAATGCATATTGCCACTTTTAACCTGAACGTGTTTTTAAATAAACCTTGTAAAATTCTACTTGCAAATTATCTGATAACCTGTGTACTTATAATATTATGCTTGCAAAAACTGTGCATATTTGTTTTAAATGAGACACTCCATACATATATATCAGCACATGTAATTTAATCATGAGTAAGGCACAATTCTAATATTGGGAGATTAATCTCCAAGTATAAACATGCTTGACATTGACGTCAATAGATGCTACAAAGTGGTTCATTTCTGCAAGATTCTACACATCCATGTTCTCAACAAGATATTGTTCCCAAACAGTCGATACTTACAGATAATTCTTACTCACTTTAAGATTAAAACCGTCGGTGGATACCGTAATCCTGACAAGTAAACAAAGATGAGAAGCTATTTATCATACGTGATATGGAGAGTCCTCAGTTAATCTGCACTAATCGGAGCAAATTATCAGCTACATTTGTTCGAGTGGACAGAAACCAACGCGTTTATCTTGTAATCTAAAAGTGCTCAGTTTAAAAATTATTCTAGGGCGGTTAACTGAATTTCTTGTAAAACTTGGTTGACAAATTAAATTGTTGCAAAATTTTGCCCAGATCTTCGACTTCAATCTGAAAAAGCCATATATACATGTACATAATAATCTGCAATTTTGTCGTGTGTGTTACTTTCCCCATAGTAATACTGTATTCGAATAGTAAAGCTTAATGCGAGTGAACTCGTTTATATTCGAGGGTGAAGATAGCTTACTTATAGCCCTCTACAGTTTGATAACCCAAGCTAAAATAAGTCGTAGCTTGCTGATTCAAGCCGAAATAGGTCACAGTTTGCAACTTCGATGATACGCGTGTCACAGTACAGAATGCATGCTTAAATATACGTAGTACGTATGAAAAAAGAGTCTTGCTAAACTATAATTAGTACTTATAAAACAAAGTGTCTTTTATTTCATTGAAACGAATTTTGTTTGAAGAAAAAAAAATGTGTCTGTTCAAAAGCGCTTGGTGCGATATATATGTTTACTTATTTTTGCGTGTGTACTTAATCGATTTACTCTAGAGGCTTCTAGCGCAATCGCTTGTATAATTCTATCTATGCAATTAATTATAGCAAATTGTTCGTTATTCTACCGATTACAATGCGTTTTTTTTTCAGTAACGTGTTCATCTGAATCAGTTTTTTTTTCAAGTGTGTTTGGAATTGGATTTAAGGTAGATCCAAAATTGTGCTTCTGCTCGTTGGCGCTGTTCGGCAAATGTTGTTGTTATTTCACCCGACTTATATTTTAAGTTGTGTCCAAATACATCCTTGCTTGAAATTAATTCCTGAGTCAGACAAAAAAAATGTGATAAAAGTCATAAAACTTATCCTCGGCGGTAAAACAATTTGGCCGCCTGTGAGAAGTTTGTTTGAAAAGCTCTCCAAAAACAAGGATATTATCATTATGTGTGGGAAATCTTAACTCTGCACAAATGTAAAGACAATTATCCCCATCAAGTGATTTCTACTGATAGCATGTTCTGATTTCTTCGCCAAGCTGTTTGTTTTCACTGCTGATGTGTGCACAATGATTTTATCTTATCTGAGTACACATTGCTCACGAAGACCTTTTGTGACAACATTGTGTGCGTCGTCTGTTCGTCATCATGTACCATATTAACACTTCAGAGCACACATGGATTGCTCAATTTTCACGAAACTTTTTCAGCACATTTGTCGCAATGATATTTCGGACAACGTCACTAGGTCAGATTAAAAAAAAAGGGCTTGTGAAAACTCTAGAAGAAACATGTGTTACACAATCTTCATGAAGCGTACCCAGAACATGTGTTTTTATGATATATCAGCAGAGTGTTTGGAAACGATTTTTGTTCGTTAAAAACATGGCTGTCTGCGGGGGGGGGGTGCGTAGCAGCTGTTATTACATGGGTATAGTCAAACCTTGTGACACTCTAGAAGTCTGATGTTTTGCACAATCATTATGAAACTTGCACAGAACCTTTTTTCAAATGATATATCTGCATAGTTTGAAAATGGCTCTTGTCCTTTAAAATACATGGCCGCCGTTGGGTAGGGCAGTTTTCTTATGTGGCTATAGTGAAACAAGGAGGTGAGGCAGTTGTTCGAGGCTGTAGTGATATATTGTGAACGCGCTAGAAGACAATCATCATTAATTTCAATCAGAACATTTTTTAATGACATCTCGGCTGAGTTTGTAAATGATTCCGGTCTGGTTTTCCTTCTATTGCGTCTGGGAAACCTTGTGAACACTTAAAAACACATATCATTTTGTCCAATGATCATTAAACTTGCTCAGAACATTAGTTCTAATGATTTCGAGGTCGAGTATGAAATAAGTTCCGGTCCATTAAAAAACACGCTTAGCGGTTCTACTGACCTATTGTGTAGACAGCGATGTTTCAACAAAAGGGATTAAAATGTGCGAAAGCGACTCTTTGCGGATAATGGAGCGTGTCTGTCAAAATCGTCGATACGATGCGTATCCTTGGAAATTTATGAAATTCTACGCTGGATTATAGTGTGCAATCGATAATTGCCGGGCGTAAAATCGGATGATTGATAACGAAAGCGGAAGTGGCAAATGCGCGGTTATTTTCGGGCACTATTTTTTTCCGAGATCTTTTTTTTTACAAGACGAAAAAAAAGTAGGGTCGGGACCAAAATCGTAGGTAGGGTCGGGTTACCCGAAACACACATTTTTTTTTGTTTGGCCTAGTTGAAACTTCTATATCTTCAGACTCTAACTCTATATATCGCAAAGTGTTAGATATTGCTACTGCAATAAATGATGTAGCCATTATTGACAGATTGGCAAGTGTTCCAAATGGTGATCTTGTAGCCATTGAGGCTCGATATCATAGAAAAAAGGTTGTTTGACTAAATACTACCAGTGTAATACCTATGCATTTTCCGGGCTGACACCCAATAAGGCCACTTCTGAAAACCAAACAATTTCATACACAATCATTGATGAGATAATTAAAAATGAATTTGAGCATTCTATTGTTGTTGATAAAAAGGTGTTCTTCTTTCCTACATTAAAAAAAAGTTTTGTTGAAATTGCTGAATCAGAAGGATGTTCAAATGATGCAAACTCTTATAAAAGTTCCAATTTGAAAAGGTTGTTTGAAAAATTATGGCCAGAGGTATCCTTTATTCATCAGCATGGAAAGCCTGACCTAGTTTGTTCGTCTAGTTTGACTATAAATGATGCTGTTACTAAGTCAAAGGAGATGGAACAGGTCATTCAAGACGACAATGAGTGTTCATACGATGAACTACCAGAGTCAGAGGACGACACAGATGAAGCTGTAGTTCATAAGGCGATGGGTATTTTGAGAAGACGAATTATAGAGAATAATCCTAAATTGGATGACTTCTTTTACGCTCCAGAAGAAATCAAATTGTCAGATCAGAAGCAGTTTGTGGAGCCTCTTCTTTACAAGGCAGTGTGTTGGTTACATGACAAAAATGCTACAAGGAAGCATCTGAGAGGACCATTACAAGATGTCTAGCTGTTGCTTGTGACCTAACTACACTTGTCACGTCAAACCCATCCCCTAAACACCTGGGCTTAGGGATACACCTCTACAACGAGTTTGGCAGCCGCTATCTGATTGAAGATATGTACTCTCTTGGTTATTCCATCTCATATCCAGATCTTCGGTTATTCTTGACATCAGCAGCCCAACAGAACATTGCATCACACAAGATAACAGACTCTGGTGGTATTGTACCAGACAATATACTACCTAGAGACCAAAGGGGGAAGCTGGTAGTGGCAGTTGCTGATAACTGGAATCTGAATGAGCGAACAGTTGATGGTAAAAGGACGACTCATGCGATGACAAGCATGTTGGTCAGCAGTGCGCCAGCCGAGTCAACGAGGATTCCACGACTTCCGAAAGCAACAAGTAGGACGTTTGACAGTCAGTCACTTCCTGGTTTACAGGAGTTGTTTTTCAGTGTTTGTAACTTGAAAACATAATTTGTTATTTGCATCATTTGTATTAGTAAATACAATGTAAAACCTCATAATTTACAACATTTGTAAATAACGTTTATGAGTCTGTATCAAGCACTCATACCTGGTTAGATTTGATTGTTGAATAAATATGATACATGGAACACTGCATAGCTGTTCTTTACATTTGTCTTAAGAAGTCTTAAAGTATTTATTAAAGATTAAAAGCAAACTTATTAAACTTGATGGTTATAATGCCAAATGACTTTCCACGAACCAGGAAAATGGCCACATAGCGTATGTAGTCTTGGTTACCATGGTTACCAACACAATTTTAGGCATTTGCTTTTGTTTAAAATGAAGCTTGTAAATGTGGCTATATAATAAAGAGGTTAGTTATCACAGCAAATGTAAAGCAATTGAATTAAAAAAGAAAATGATATGTCAATACTCAAATTTTCGTATATTTTTCCATTTTGACCATGAAATGACCTTGACCTTGACCTTTGGTGACCTTGGTGATCTGTTTGGTAGAAGCCCTATATCAATGGATTACTTCTATCAGATATTGAAGTCAGTACATATAGGTGTTCAATAGACGTATTCAATTCATCTTTATTAGTAATTGAATCATAAAACGGCGGCCATCTTGGACGCCATCTTGGATTTCTAAGCCCTCCAGCACTTTCCAGAAAAATGATATCTTGTTCTGAAATCTACAGACCCTGACGAACATTTTGGTATATAAAACCCTCTGTTTATGAGTTGTGGCCAGTTAGATGTTACAAAGCTTAACAAATTTGCAGCAATATAAGATAAAATATTCTATATCTCATAAATAATGTTTAACTAGTATTTATTATTTTCTTTTTTACAGATGGGAGTTTTTTAAGGGAAGGAAACGGACAGGCTTGATTCTAGCTTCACGGAAAAGATACAGCATTGGTAAAAAGAGAAAGTGGTCTGAAGTGGCATCAACAAAGAACCTCTGACAGAAACCCGTGTATTAAACGCCTTGTCACGAGTACTCTGCGTCAGACACCAAATAACAATAGTTTTGCCAGTTTCAACTCTCCTATAAATAAAAGAGCAAGATTTATGTCGGCAATCGTACGACAACGCGGTTCACCATTTTTTGTTCAAAGGTAATGTCAGAACGATATGAAAGTTTTAGAGAGGAAACAAATTATTGTTCATTAGATGAGACGTTCATATACTATACTAGAAAACGGTTTGGGAAAGTCATGTTTAATGACGTCTTTCGCGGAAGATGATGCAACCTCTGAAATGGGTAGCATATCGGACTTATCGGTCATTGAAAGAGATAATACGTTTAAAGAATTCACGGCAGACGAAAATACCTACACATTGTTTAACGACGCTATGCAGATCCTCCGTGAAAAAAGTGTTGATGGGGAAATTGTGTCGTTTTTAAAATTAGTATCAAGTAGACGATTTTCATTGCACAATGTGCATTTAATTTTTTTTAGATGTTGTCAAATGGTTTGACTGTGGGGATGTAAGAAACATGCGCTATAATGATACAACAAGAATTGTTTTCTTATATATTTGAATAATTACATATTGTTCTTTAAAGAATGTGTATATGTTCTGTATATATTTGGGTTTACGTATATACGTTGAAAAAGAAACAATAAATATTAAAAATGAACATGATCTCTCAAATGTTATTCATGTGATGATGTTATGGTCATATGACTGTTAATTCACAGATCGTGCATTGGCACCACCTCCTGTCCTTAGCGCCACCTCCCAGGCATTGGCGCCATCTCTTTTGGAAAAATGCAAAATTATCTATTAGATCTGCAAGAAGAGAATGTGTTTGTGCATGCAGCAACTTGTATAAGTTAAACGCTATTGTCTGATGTTGTTTGCGAATAATTCGAGTGGAAATTTGCTCCACACACAGGCAAAATACATCGATTTGCTTTCGAAACTCCACCATGCCACAACTTATAAAGGTCCTCACGTTTCCAAATTAGCTGTGATTGTATATTTCTGTACATTTGTGGATGATTTAATCTTCGCTGAATCGCACTACATTGCCCGATTGTTAAAATAATGCGAAATCTGTTGAAAAAACATATAAAACATAATCACCCTGCACAATTATCCGTGAAATTTAAAAACATCCGGTCCTTAGCGCCACCTCGGAAGTAGCATTGGCTCATTCATTAATGCATCGCAAAAATGAGGTGGCGCCCGTGATTACCGGCCGTGAGTATGCATTGAAGAGAGACTGACATGTCACATGCATAGACAAATAGTATCCTACTTAGATGGGTTGCAGACAGGTGAGCTGACCGGAACTGGAACGTCATTAGTTGGCAAACAGTGCAAATGCATATTCACGAGCTGTTGTATGTATACATAACATAGACATATTTTGCTGAAAGGCCCATTTTGTCATTCGCACCATCAGAAGCAATTGATGTAAAATGTACTAATATAGTAGTCACGTTAGATTAAACATGTTTACAAATGTTAAGTAAGTTTTATAATTAGTTTTAACTTAGACTAACAGTTTATTAATGAATTTTAACTGCAGTTCGGAAACAAATATCTCTAGGAAAATAACATTATACAGTTATCATTTATGTGGCGTTTAAGTATAATAACGCGTGACAATTCCTATAATGAGAAAAGTACTCATATAAATTTGAGCTCCCTAGTATGAATGAGGAGCTTTCAGCATTTAATTTGGACATGATATATGATGTTTACGAGAAATATAGTCTTTTGAACCAGATTCATAATAAAGAGAGCTTAACTCGTAATCATAACAGAGTGTGTACTTATTGTAAAATTCACAATGGGGTGATAATTCCGCCATATGATTATGTAAAATCTCCTTTGTATGAATGAGTATCTCTTTATGAACATTTGTTGTCACATATGACTATAATCTCCGTATAAAAAGTATCTTAACTAAGCACCTTGTGATAAGATGATTAAAGCATAGCTTACATTACACAATGAGGGCTCCTATGGTCATACACGCAAACATAAACGTTGCGAAAACAGAAATAGTAAACACTGTCGCGATGACATGCATCAATTTAAAACCGACGTTTTTTTATACAAGTCTCATGGCGGGTTCAGTTTTTCGAATAGGTAGCTGTATGGCTATGTTATTGATAAAACGATGTTATGTTCAGTCCGTGTAGTATTTGTAATGATTTGTAATGTATCATCATCTATTATTATTTTAATGAGAAACATTATTGCAACTTACCTTTAAGAGATATCAGTTGATTTCCAACCCATGGTTTCATTGAAACCTTGCATGGATTCGCCTCGAAGTCATGTTTGAATGAAAACGCCCAACCGGAATACGTTGTTCCAAAGTCAATAGCTGCAACCACGAGACGACCGCCGCCTTTTGCCTGAGAAATAACGAAATTCCACATATAGCAAAACACATTTTCATATATGATTTATGAAAATCATTCTGCTGTAAAAATATGCTAAACAGCTGTTGACGTGGAATCATTTAGGAAGTTAGCATATCATGCATATAGTGTCTATTGCGATATCTCTTAAATCGTTATAATTAATACCATAAATTTTCATAATTATTGTTTAAAAAGTAATCTTGTTTAATTTCTGAAACATTCTCACAATTCGTTAACGTTGAATAGTCCACTAGTTTTTTTATGCGCTTTTATTTTATTGCTAACCTATTTATATATTATTTAATGTCAGAGTCGAACGATGTGTGGTTTCACATTTAGTACCGTGTGCTAATAAAATAGCATATAATATAGTATATACAAGTTGTAATGACCGTTTATATTAACACAAACTGAGACTCAAAAATGTTCTGATAAGTGGTATTTTTCTAATGTCATATCCAGATGTGGTTTAAATATATAAAAGTAGAGAAATAACAGATAGGTGCCTACAATATCCTTACAGATGATTGTATCATTATTTATAATTAATAATGTATTATTGTAGGATTATCATATGTCTTCCTATCCAATCAAATAACGGCTTAACAGGTTACATCATGACTTCAAATAATAAAAAAATATACAATCAAACAAATCGTCATCTAATGTCGACATAATTGAACATACGATCTGAAGACATTATTATGCTCCCTTCCTGTGCAGATTTTTTTTTATTACTATTAGCAGGTACTTCACACAATCATTGTGGATCAAATTGCTTTTACATTTTCAGTAATTTAACAGAAATAATGGAAGGACTTTTTTTATTCAAGTTTATTGCATTCATACACAGTTATATAATATCTATTGTTTTTTTTGAGTATTATTATTATTATACCAGATTCATATAGCGCCCTTTTCATGCAAAAATGCACGTTCAAAGGCGCTTTACATGAGAACATTTGACGTATCGCAGATACAAATACATTTTGCAAAACTTTTTCAAAAGAAATCGATCAAAACTACTCAGTGAATATAGCGATAAGACAATTAATAAAACAATAAAATCTAAAACTTATACTAGAAGTACTACGTAAAATGGTATTTTTTATGTAATTGCAATATTTGGTGTATTTTTATTTTCTTAATAATCAACTGACGTGTGATATCTGGATTAGCAATTAAGGGCCATGCATCTGGTATAACTATTTTAATGTATATACATATGTATTATGTATGCATATCGTATTTAACGTTCAACAAATTTCAGTGTTTGCTTAGTGATTTTCGATTAATTTTCGTTCTTGTGGACGGAGAAACAGAGGGATTGGCAGACCGACATATGGCCATCCTGGTGACCCTATATGTTTACATAGTTTCATCACCACATGTTAAGTACATATATAACCATATTAAGTAGTCTTCTATATTATAATTGTGACCACTGTTTTAACTCAACAGGTCATGCATTGCCCTTAACAGTTACTAAAATTTAGTCCCAATGACCTCAACACATTTTACACAATCCAATTATCAAGTTTTGCAGACGAATATAGCGACGAACACACATAAATTACCGACTAAGGAGAATCTATAGTAACATTCGACGTAACATGTAGGGGAGTAGTAAAACAAATACAACAATTAATTATTTTGATGTGTGATCATAGGGAAAGATAATAATTGTATGGTTTTATAAAAACAAGTGTACGCGAAACCTCATCTGGTCATTGAAAGTAATTAACTACTTTCATAGCATGAACAAGTGACATAGCATATACGATAATTCATTACAGTTTGTATTTCCTGTGACTTGACATTTCACCTAGGAACATGACATTGTGGGTGACATATCGTCTGGTCATGTAAAATAATAATCCGAAATAATAAAAATACCATTTTGATTGAAATTAAGCATCTTTTAAAGGGAAGAATCAAAAATCCTTGACCTTAAAACCATGGGTTTTATGCGAGGCATCGTAACGTTGTTATTATAATTTATCGGAGGTTGCATTAAATGCTCCCAAGGCATGTAAATGCACATAGCGTAAAGGAACATATTGCGGACGGTCACTATACGATAGTAACAAATTACTCAAAATATCAACCATCGCCCAACCACGGAGCGATATGTATATGCCTTGAGAACAAGAAAGATATACTGATGATTTTGGCACGACTCGAATCAGAATTATTATGATTCATAGATACTTAGAGTTATATTACCATGCCTGATAGATTCACGATGAACACTAAATGGATATACATGTAAATGATAAAATCGAGTTTTATCGGCGCCTTACTGTATACAAACAATCAATACAATCAGAATGCTATATGTACATGTATATGTATTTGGGATTTGTATTGGAGAATGGGTTTTATCCAAATACTTACCGATTTCGTACAATGCCAATCTGTACAGTAAATTAGATATAACTGAAGATATAGTAATTTATTTTATTTTTTATTTATGTAACGCTTTCATACAATCTTATCTTATCTTTAGTAGCGTTTTTGATTCACATCTGACTGACTTTATTGTAACGTCATGTGGTATCGAGACAAATGGAAATGGACACATTTTTTAAAAATACTATCCTCGCCTATTGGATTTCCGTCTATATAGAATTTTATAAAATAAATTATGTTAAGGTCAAAGCAACTATTATACGGTGGTGTGTAGCCTTTAAAACGTAAACAAAGAAATTTAATGAAAATATTTATTTTTGAAGATTCTACACCACTTTTTAACAATTTTAAACCAAAATATCTTTATTTTGGACATTCCAACTTGAGACACAGACAGTACGTCTGAAACTCCAACCACATTCCAACAAGAAGAAATTATCAATGTAATGTGTTTTCGCGAGGGAAGGTAAACTCAAACATCTGCGATATACAACAACAGACACACGAGTTTTTGAAGCAAACAACCTAAAAAAATGGCAAGATACATGTATATAATGCTGAGAACAATATTCATATTATCTGTCATTCAATATTCAGATAGACAATCGCCTGTGTATGAGACTGCTATTGGTAAATATCATGAACTACACATGCACTTGTATAGTACCAGAACCAACTTTCAACGAATGGACCATACTTTTCTATGCTATTAAATTTTATAGAACCGTTCCATAATACATTCCTGTTCGAATAATCACGCGACAACATGCGTGTATGCTACTGCCCGTATATGGAGATATAACAATGAACCCAGGTCCTCAAAGAGACCCTTGTGGGTCATGCCACAGGCCAATACCGTGGAATGGTATGCATGCTATACATGGAACCATATCTCATGTGAAGGGATCACCCAAAAAGACTATATAAAGATAAGTAAATCTGACGATGCGTGGACCTGCCACTCTTGTTCGCACTTTAATTTTTCAAATTCCTATTTTGAAGATTCACTTCAATCAGAACTACTTGATGCCTCGAACTTATCAACAAAGGATACTCTCAGTATATTTGACACTCAGTTACGTAAAACCAGCGAAATCGATTTCTTTGTTCGTCTCTGAACATAAACTGTTCGAAATAAGTTTCAATTTATCCAAGAACTATTAACCAAAAATAGTGTTGACCTTTGTTTTTATCAGAGACCAAGGTAGATTATTCCTTTCCAAATGCACAGTTTGCGGTGGATAACTATCACTTTTGAAGGTCGGACAGGACAGCCAGTGGTGGAGGAGTATTGGCATACTTGCGGTCAGACATTGCTGGGGATAGGGTATGTGACATGGAATTTAAAGACATCGATACAATATCTGTAGAAGTAAATTTAAATGGGTCAAAATGGATAATATGTGGAGCATACAAACCACCGTCTTTATCTGATGCAACATTTCAAGACGATTTTAATATGACTATTGATAAAAAACTGTCAATAGTTTAGATAATTGTATGGTAATAGGGGATTTAAATTTTGATATGTTACAGACCGAGCAATGTCAGCCTATTTTGTACTCATGTGATATTTTGGATCTCACAAATATTTAAAAGAAACCTACTTGTTTGAAAAAAAGGTAAACCAACACTTTTAGATCTTATTTTAACCAACAGTAGTTCTTTTATTAGTAGTACATGTAATTTTAATTGCGGTTTAAGTGATGTTCATAATATTATCGGAGCACAATTTAAACATTAGATACCACTACTAAAGAAACGTTTTTGAACATGTACCTACAAAAGCTTTAAAAAATTTGATAATGATGCTTTCAATAGAGATCTTTCACAAGCTATGTGTAACCTTGAACCGTGTGACAATGTCAATACCAATTATGTCATTTTTAGTAGTATATTTATTATTGTGGCTGACAAGCATGCCAATGTTAGAAGAAAAGGGATTATAGATAAGCCAGCCCCTTTGATGAATAGAGCGCTAAAACAAGCAGTTTACAAAAAGAGAATGATTTTAAATCATTAAAATATAAACATATTTTTAATAAATATAACAAAGACAAATCTTCTATAAACTGGGTAAATTTCAGAAAACAAAGGATTTGGTTACAAAAATATATCGAAAATCTATTAATAAATACTTCATTGACAGGTGTGTTGGTGTTTGCCAATCCAAAAAATCTGGCCTACTGTTAAACTTGTTCTGACTAACAAGGGGAGTAACACTCATAAGGATACAATTTTATGGGAAAATGATACTCTTTTGAATGACCAACAAGATGTATGTTATATTTTAATGACTTTTTTTGTTAATGCAGCCAATAATATGGGAAATGATAGTATTCCAGTAAATAAGGAACACCCTAGTATAATTAAAAAAGCTAAACATAAGGAAAACAATGGTGTACATATCAATTTTGAACCAGTACAGATGGATTTTGTTGACAATCAAATGGATAAATTAAATTGTAAGAAAGTTACGGGTAATAGAAGACTGGAAAAGAGACCTTGATGAAAATAAATATGTAGCAGAAATCATGATGGACCTGTAAAAAGGATTTGACTGCCTCCCTCATGATCTCATGTTACTAAAGCTTGAAGACTATTGTGTCACAGGAAGTGCCATTGAAATTATTGACATTTATCTTTCAAACAGAAAACAATTTGTAAAGTTAAAAGATATTAAAAGCTCATTTCCAATCCTATATAAGGGCGTTCTTCAGGGATCTATTCTAGGGCCCGTCCTCTTTAATATCTTTATTAAAGACATTTTTCATTTTGTACAAAATAGCAATCTCTACAACTACGCAGATGACACTACCCTTTCTTTCTCTGATAAAAAAGTTTGATACAGTAAAACATACATTAGAAAATGATAGCATGGCATTATTCAATTGTTCTCGGATAACAAAATGGAAGAAAATCCTGATAAATTTTAAGCAATATCACTTGGGTCAAAAATCACATGTATCTAATATTTCTTTCACTTTGGATGGCTCTAAAATTAAGTGTGACGAGGAAGTCAAACTATTGGGTGTTACCATAGACTTCAGGCTTAATTTTGACACTCATATTTCCAATATTTGTAGAAAAGCATCAAGACAATTGAATGTGTTAAAAGACTAGGGAACAAACTGTAAATTAGGGAAGATAAACATATATTATTCAGTTATTTTGTCAAATTTTAATTATTGTCCGTTAACATGGCATTTCTGTGTTAAAGGCAACACTCAAACAAATAAGAAAATACAAGAGCGTGCACTTCGTTTCATCTACTCAGATTATACTTCTACCTATTGTGAACTATTATCCAAATCTAAATTACCATCTTTGAATGTACGTCGCTTAAGATATATAGCTTTAGAATCTTTCAGAATAACAAATAAAGACACACCTTCATACTTACATGACTATTTAACTATTGAACAGACCTTATATTATTTCAGGTACTCCAATACTGCTGTTATACCTAAGGTAAGGACCACAAGATACGGTATCACCTCTTTTCGCTTCAGCGCGGCCAAGCTTTGGAATTCTCTACCGCAAAACTTCAGAGACCAATCGATCTGCAATTGCTTCCGAAGTTTGGTCAGCGCATGGAGTGGAGAGAGTTGCGCTTGTTCTTGCTGTTCCACAGTTACATAGCCTTATTTATGCAGTTGTACTTGTGTTTGTATTTAGTTTTATTTGTACTACTCGTTATTTATATTTGCTTGCATTTCCCTTGTTTTCCTTCTGTTTGCTTTTTTTTTTTTTTGTGTGGTTATCATCCGTTTTCCCGTCTCTATTACCCTAAGAGCGTGAGTCCTTTTGATTTTGCATAATTTGTGTGCATGTAATTGCTGCTTTTTCATGTTTTAACTATGAAATATATTTCAATTGTGTCATGCACTTGTAAGGAAGTTGCTGATCAGTTCTTTCCAAATCTGATTTTGGGGGATATATGTTTTTAGATTTTTTTTAATTGTCGCACTTTTTTTTTTTTTTTCTTTCCTTTTTTAGTTTCTTATGTATTTCGTTTTATTGCAGTTTTTAGACCTAGGTCAATTTCAGCAGCTTCCACACAAATTGTAATTTAATTTATTATTTCTTTCAATTATATTTGTGATGTTTGTAGTCTGCCAGTTCTTTTAATTTTGTCTCTGTATGAATATATTTATTTTTAAATACCTCATGTCTTAATAGTCTAAAGGATTAATTATGTATCATTTAATGCTGATGTTTGTTTTAAATATGCATGTTATTTATTGTTATTATTGTAAATGTCGGTCCATAGCTAATGTTTCTTTGTTACACATGTACCGACTTAAAATAAATTTTGATTTGATTTGATTTGATTTGGATTAACTGCGCATGGGTAGTAATACATGGCGTAGGAAAGAGTAACCAATGAATTAAACAATTCATCGCATAAACAACTTATGAAAAGCACTAAGAACCGCTTGAATATGTTTAAGTTGAAAAAAAGCGCTTAAAGCACCCTTTTTCGATTCATCTTCGATTAAATGCGCAACACACACATTTGTTTGCTTCCGCACCAGACCTAATGAAAAAACGATCCGAATTTAATGATATGCAGTTTCCGTTTAAGGTTGACAGAAACATTATTTAGTATGTTTGTTGTGCTTTAGTTTTTAATTTCAGGAGGTTAAGGCACTTTGATCATAAATAAGGCGTTTTTTGAAAGAATGTTTGGTCTCTGAACAAAAATCTTAGGAACTTTATAATGATCTCTATATAATAAAACTGATCACATTGTCCTGTAAGAGTGGACCTGTGCATATTGCAAGGGCGGTCCACTACAATTTTGTCTTCAGGGAGTTCATTACAGTTCATTAAAATTAAGATTTTTCTGTCCAAGATCTCTGAGCCAATGTCAAAGATTCTGTTTAGCAACTTAACTTTTATGGAGACATATTGCATGATGTCCCGGCCCGTTGGTCGTGTATGTAGATATTGCCTCATTTTCTTGTACTCGTTCTTACAGTAAACCTATACATTTACTAAGCGCAGTATTGTTGATCTTCAAATAGTGTTGCTGATATTTTCGTTTTTATGCTCCCTTCTTTGAAAAAGAGGGGGTATATTGTTTTTGGCCTGTCTGTCCGTCATTGTTTCTTTCTGTGTGTAAGTCTTACAACTTTAACCTTGGGTAAAGATTTGTCATAACTTTTGCATTATTGATGACAGCATCTTGATACTTGGCATGCATGTGTATCTCATGAAGCTGCACATTTAGAGTGGTGAAAAGTCAAGATCAAGGTCATCCTTCAAGGTCAAAGGTAAACAAAAACCAAAGTGGCGCATTAGGGGGCAGGGGGCATTGTGTTTCTGACAAATACATTTCTTCTTTTATATGTATTACCTGTAAGCAAAACTAAATTAAGAGTAGTGTTGAATCACTTGAATGAATTCCTTTTCTAAAATATTTTCCCTGTTGTATTCTAACTTTCATTTTCAACATTTGTTTCTCGTTTTTGCACTTTTATATATTTTTATTCATATTGAATGCTACCTGATATTTTTAGTTGTCATTGTCTGATATTATGTGTTCAATTTATCTATATTAAAAGGTTCATTTTACTTTCAAGCCATAAACTGTATACGAACTTAGATAGTCAGACAGTTGTTGAACAATACCAAACCTGCGCCCCAATTACACTTTGACATTAACATTGTGGACATCTTGGTTTTGTTAAATATTGTTGAGCAGCAACAATCAATAGTTGTTTTTGACGTAATATTTGATCTGCCAAATTATAAATTGCTGACTGACATTGATATTAAATTTAAAAATAATTGTATTTTCATCCAACTTTATACCGTTCATTACCATTAATAAGATACTATATTATGAAGTGTTTGACGTTTGCCCAGACTTAACAACACCGTTTCGATTTGTTTAACACAAAAATGATAACGAAAATCATGTTGAATTTGTTAAATGATCACATTAATATTGTAATTATTTAATATTCACCCTCTTCATACTTCGGAAGGAAGTTTTAAATAACAAGACATGTACCACTGCTAAAGAACTGTTAGTGTTCTTCTTAACAAGGGAGATTTTAGACAACTGGTCTATTGATAGTGATACGTGTTCAATCAAATTTAAGTGCTTTCGGAAGCATTCACAAAACTAGAACAATACCATCATTGTGACTATACACTTGACTAATTGTTTTCCTTGTATCCGATGCAAATCGCTGTCTGGTCATCAAGTTTGTTTTCACAAGATTTCATTTATACACTTATTATTGTTTTATTATGATACTTTTATTGTCAAGTTTATAATGTATGTAAGCAGAAAAAGAGATTCCAATTACCCGTTCAACTCGAACTTTAGACCGCAAAGGCCCTCAGCCTATTATCAAAACCGTTTAATTAAAACCCTGTTCACAACTAGGTCGCTAGGTCAATTTAAATAATAAGGGTCTAAAACAATGTAGAAGTTGCATTGTTACCCTACATGTGTGACCTCATTAAACTAGCTCTGAACGCTTTTTCGTATGGTATATATTCTGAGTTTAAAAACGGTTCTGGTCTACTTAAACAATATCAGTGCGAGTGGTCTAAGACGTTTTGCTTATTTTGGTGTAATGAAACTTTATGAACAATGTAGAAGTCAAATAGTTTGCCAAATCATCATAAAACTTGATCAAACAATTGTAGCCATGATATTTCAGCGGTATTCGTGTTTGGTTCTGTCCATTGAAACGACTCAATGTTAAAGTAGTATAGGGTGTTACTTGCTTTCCTTATACGTATAGAGAAAAAAAATGCTTTATAAGTATTCTCTGAAACCGCAAGACGAAACACTTGTTTTACATAAATTATTTTATTATTGTCCTAAACCAAGTTTTTTTTCTGAAATTTCCCCTAAAGTAAAAGCTGTCCACGCCAAAAGGTGCTAACATTTATATAGACTTACATATTGAAAAAGTCTTTTTCTCTCCAAACATCAGGGAAGGGATTGTATATTATGTGTGTAACATCGTATGGTGATCCTCTTAAAAGTATGTTATTATCATACCTCAGGGGTAACATTGGCTCCGTCCGCGGGGTTACTTGTTTAATTATATGTATTAAGTGAAAACAATGCATATTTTATTTTCTGAAACAGCAGGACGCAAAGGATTGTTATTTGGCATGTAAAGTCTTAAAATAGTCATCTGCTATAGCTGTTCCAATCATGCACATTAGGTCAAAAGTTGTCGCGACCCAGGGCTCAAGTTATCTAAAATTTCTTGTATAGAAAATATTTATAAACTTAAACAATCTTCTTCTTTTAAACCGCAACTGTTAGGGGTTATATATGTAATGTGAAACTTAGTTAGTTGTCCTCTTTTCTTCCAATACGTTTGTGCAAACATATGTATTAAACAACGTTAACAAATATTATATGAACACATCATGCGCATGGGGTTAAAACAAACTATCCACAACCAGGGTCACATGATTAAACTGGTATAGTAAAAAAAAATATAAAAAAATCGATTCTTCGAAACCTCGAGGATAAGGGTTTCAGATTTGGTTTGCGACAGTGTATGGTAGTCCCNCAATTTTCACGAGATTCTAGAGTGATCACCATGGTACATCACGAGATTCTAGAGTGATCACCATGGTACATCACGATATTCTAGAGTGATCATCATGGTACATCACGAGATTATAGAGTGATCACCACGGTACATCACGAGATTATATAGTGATCACCATGGTATATCACTAGATTCTAGAGTGATCACCATGGTATATCACGAGATTCTAGAGTGATCACCATGGTACATCACGAGATTCTAGAGTGATCACCATGGCACATCACGAGATTCTAGAGTGATCAACATGGTACATCACGATATTCTAGAGTGATCACCATGGTGCATCACGAGATTCTAGAGTGATCTCCAGTGTACATCACGAGATTCTAGAGAGATCACCATGGTACATCACGAGATTCTAGAGTGATCACCATCGTACATCACGAGATTCTAGAGTGATCCCCAGTGTACATCACAAGATTCTAGAGTGATCCCCAGTGTACATCACGAGATTTTTTTTTAAAGGGTAATGATCTCTGATAGACTAATGTTGTTTATGTCTTGACTCTTTATGATGCAAGTATTAGTAAGTGTATTTTCAATTAAAATGTACTTGAAATATATATAAAACGATAAATGTTCAAGCAATAAAAGATTGTTTTAATTGTATGTCGTAAAAATAACAGTACCCCACCCACTTCTATAATAACATACCTGAAACGTTGAACAAACCTTAATTCAGTCAAAAATATTAAAGTTGAAACTTTAATTTTGACATTATGTATATTGTAATGATAATGTCCACTACAAAATGGAGTGAACATTATTATATTACATAAGAAAAGGTCATTTGAAGGCACATTGTAGACATGTTGGACGCCATTTTGGACGCCATAATGGCTTTTCAAGTTTATAAAACAAACAATAAGTGCAAACATTTTATTGTTGTGACATTACGTGAATGAAGGCAACAATTTCCACAATAAAATACTGTAAATTGTTTAAATAATTTAGAAAAAAGGCTTTTTTATGTAAATGGCCGCCATTTTGGATGACATATTGGTTATTTTAGTATGAAAACAAGCGATTTGTTAAATTATACTATTATATCCTCATTTCAAAAGATTTAGGCACAAAAAGAGTTATACTTTAAAGAAATAATCTAATAAGTGCTCATAGTACCCCTGATCTTAACTTACGGCGGCCATCTTGGACGCCATCTTGGATTCTGAGGTTTCCCGGATGGGAATTTTCGGGAACTTTGTGATTTCAGAATCTACAAGCTATAACCTTTCAGAAAATATAAGTTTCAAATCTGTTCCAATTTTGTCCGGGTATACCCTTCCACAGCCTGTTCTATTTGTAGTCTGCCAGTTCTTTAAATTGTGTCTCTGTATGAATATATTGTTTTTTTTTAAATACCTCATATCTAAATAGTTTATTGGATTTATTATGTATCAATTTTTTATGCTGATGTTTTGTTTTAATATGCATGTTATTATTGTTATTATTTTAAATGTCTGTTAATAGCTATTCATAGCTAATGTTTCTTTGTTACACATGTACCGACTTTAAATAAAATTTGATTTGATTTGATTTTATTTGGTTGACACATCGTTATGCATGAAAGAAATTTGTTCCGACGCATTACCGGTTACAAGGTTATGTAATTTCCGCACACTGAAGAAACAATCATATTTAAAATTCATTTACCTCGTTAAAAAGATTAATTAAGATGCATTCGACCTAAATACTTTGATAATACACATAGGGTTTGTTACCATTATTTTTTTTGTTTTGTTTCCTTACTATTGAATTATAACACTTCCCAAATGTAACCCATAGCGCACGTTCTTCTGAGAGGAAGTAGACTTGTTTCCCATTCCCTTATAATAATGCCTTATATTTGACACAAGTTAAAAATTGCATTAATCTTTTACGAAGTAAATACATGTATTTTTTTGTCAATGTTATCATAGTTGGCATAATATCCAAAAACGGTTATACTATAGCAGTATTAAGTAAAGATTTAAATTCATTTTAAAACTGAATGAATGTACTTGTTCATTGAAGAGTAATCTTTCCTTGTCCAAAAAGACCGACGGTTTATGAAGTGCCTTATTATACATATCATATTTCAACTCGCCTATGGAACGTTAGAGATAACATTTAACCCGTGATCGGAATGTTAACTTACATTATTGTGAGAGAAAGTATTGATTATTCGATCCTTTTTCCTACAATAGAATGTACGTATCAGTGTAAACATGGCAAGACGTCGATCCAGTAAACATTAGCCATTTGTTAAACTTGAAAACTTACTGCATTATAAATTAAGTACATGCAATAAAAAGTTATGGCTGAAAATGCTGTCACAATTTGTATCACCAAAACGTACTTAAACCTTATATCACAAGATGCACAACACAATCTTAATACAGCTCTATTACACTTAATTTATTCGTTATTGTAGCGTTTCAATATGTGTGAACTTAGGTACGTCAACCGCTATTTAATATCATTATTTATATACGTTACTGTGCTTAGAGATGTGTTCTTTTTGTAATAATATATAGACTATGATGCAACACCACGCAAATATGGTATGACTTTATGCTATAAAAACGTACACAATTCAGTAAGCTGTGTAACAGTGAGTAAGTGTGTGCACGAGTATGGGTAATAATATATAAACATACGGAATGCATAATTACCAGCACATCAAAAATATTAAATGACATAACATATCATGGCATATAACACGCGTAATTTTAATTGAATTCTCCAAATAGAAGAAATACATTTACTGACTTAAGTTTCACTATCCATACCTTGGTTTAAAAAAAAACACTTAAAATATAAACTAACACGATAATCACGTTTATGTATGAAACCATTTTTTTTACCATAGTATCACTGTATTATTCAAGTTGCAAACTGCCTGTCAGTCCCCCTGGGCGGAAGTATGTGTTTCCAACGCCGCTCGTAATTCCCAAAGCACTTTCGATTTGAAAACAAAAGTAATATTAACAAATACAAATGTTAGTTGTTCAAGCATAGGACAACTTCATAAATTTGACGGTCTAAAATACAATATGAGTTTCCAGTGTTGCTTTGAACAAAGTGTGTTTATACGAGCGTTTATCTAGACATATCCTATACTAAGTTATTGTTTCACTGAACTAGACGTAAACTATCCTCGGCGGAAGTAAATTTGCTTCCAAGTATTGAAAGATGTTTTTAGTGAATTGCATGTTTTCTTAACCTAAGCGGAAGTTAATTGGCTTCCAAGTATTGAAAGGTTTTAACATAAATTACATGTTTTGATTTCTTGTTATATATTTTATAAAGAGTGATGAGTGGGTACGAAATTGCAGTTAACAAGATTTATTTATGCAAAACAAGGTTAAACAGAACAGTGCAACAACGTTTTTTTGTATAATCACCCGAGTTTTCATGTAATAAATTCATGATTAAATCTAGTATACATAAATGTTTTATAAAAAATATTTAAATGAAAAAAAACTACATATATTTTTTTTCTGTGTTAAAAAAGGACAAAGAGTAAAAGAGACAAAAGAAACATAAATAACATATAAATGATTTCAGCTTACGTATACTTTTGTAAATGCGTCGTGACTGTAAAATTTCAATACTTTATTATCAAAATAATTTATGATGCAATTAATATTTACCATTTTTTTGTTTAAAGCCAATTTGCTAAAACAGTACTTGCAAGCATAACCAAGTTAATCCAGTAATGAGCATGAATACATCTACAAAACAAACAACACGTTATTATATGTAGTTCAACTTTAATCGTTAAATTATCGTAGAATACCATCACCAGATATGTGTATCGGACTTGCATTAGCGTTCCACATCGGTCCTTTTTCTGCAATTACATATATACTGTAGGTTTATTCACATTCGTAGACATGCATGTTTTTAAATACTTTATATAATTACATCTACGTGTATTTTATTCTCACGCCATTTTTCAAATGTGTTTCGGCACACTTATCTTTGTTATTTTTTAAGTATTTCTTTACAATAGGCCAATACGTTCTATCGTTTCGAAATTGTAGAAGCTCTTGTGAACAGTATTTAATCTGCATTACAGTTACAGTCTCTTCTTTTTACTTTTTTGTTGTGTTTGTTTTTTGATTGTATAAATGCTTTTGGTTACAATTCAATGTTCTCGTTAGTTTTGTTTTGACTTTTATTTTAAATTAAAGTTTTCTTGCTGTTCGTAATAAGTTATGACAAGATTGCAAGAGTATCAATTTTGACTACATGTATTTCAGTTTTTCCTGCTTTTTTTCTCTAAAATATATAATTGTCATACTATTTGTTCTCTTTCCTGATTTGTTTACTTTCATAAGGCAGTGACGTTAATATTGACACATCAATAATCACCAATAACTGCATTACAGGTCTTCACATTGAAAACTATGCAATGACGTGATTCCCGTCAGCCAGGCTAAACAATATAGGCGGAATATCTCAGACGATGAAAGCGTCTAACAGTAATTGAACGAATTACGCATATTCGTTAAGGCCATGGACTGTCCGCATTTAGATATCAAAAGCGGTTTCGACAACGTTTCTCAAATGTAACAGGATTACACTTAATAACAATCTTTAAAAGCAAAAAGAGTGTTATACCAATTAAGCCTTGGTCCCATCCTACTGCGTTAGAAACAGACCAGACGCATGCGCTTGAAAACAAAATTGAGCAATATGCAGAAGCACCATGAGGCCGATGCGCGGTTGCCTAAATTTTGACGCACGTTCGTTGATTTTCAAACCGACTTAAGAGTGTCTGCGAGCGATTCGTCTGTCATATGTGCATCTTGCATTAGATACACAGAGGTCACATTTTTATTCTAAGTATTTTAGGATGGTGTAGTACATGATGCTATCTGTGATATTTTAATTATTTCTTACACATTTTTAATAGTGTATTTTTAGGATCTCATAATTAATAATGATATCTGTGCTATTTAAAGTATCAAAATGGTCTGTGATATATATGCATAGTATTTCATCTATTTATTTAAATTATGTTGGTCATTTTATTGATGTAATTTTGTTTAATATTTGTGTAAGTGCCACTCTATGTCATGCCACCAGCTCAAAGGACCACAATGGAAATATGCGTTTACTCATTTGTGTGTTATCCTTGGTGTTGGTATGTATGTAATGGTATATTTATTTTCATGTATGTTATATTTTTATATTTTGTACATGTTGTAAATGCCCTTGTTTGCATTCTTTGCCGAAATAAATCTATCTATCTATCTTTCACAAGGCGCCGCAGGTCGGTCGCGCGATTAACGCAATGTTCACAAATTTAAAGAAACCACTCGTGTGTACACGCTAACACAAATGATATGTTTCTCGGAATACAATGTATATTTTTTCGCGGTTAGTTGATTGTCGTTTTGATGATTAACACTGCCACTTCAGAAACATGCAAAATAAATAACACACATGCGGTCAAACTGTCGCGGCAGAGTGCTCCGACAAACTGAGCGAAGAAGAAATAGATCGGCAGAGATTTTTTTTACATCAGCAGAATATAATTGCGGCTCGTGTAAATATAATTTGCAACAATGCGACCACGATACCGGTTGCTTAAATAATGTATCTTATAGACCAAGCAGTGACCTCTGTTCGGCACATTAGCAACCCAAACGTGTCTTTTAGACACCGGTGTCGTCCAATCAACGTTTCATCATTGTATAATTTGCCTATGGCAAACCTAATGTGTTATGCACCTTTATGGTATCGGATGGATTTTTTTGAAAGAATGAATTCACATTTTGCAAAGGTTTTACCTATGGTGTTACCCCAAGAAGACGTGATCGACGTACGTGAGGTTTCTGTTAAAGTCATGCCACCAACGCACGTTAGTCTCACGGTGTCAGTGTAGGCGTCGTACGTCCTCGGCAAAAACACTTTGCGTCTCTCGCCGGGAAAATTTCTAGTATAACTCAAATGATTAATTTTCTCGTTCATATAACCAAGTGGTAGCTGACAGTTTGTTATTATCCTGTACCCTTAGGTCTTCATTTTTTGTAATAAGTCACTTGCCTTAAACAAAGAACCTTTTAAGTTTTGATTAAACAATGATCTTCTTCTGATGCAGGTGGAGTTTTAATTTGTTATATTTTATTAAAATAAAATAAAATGCCACATACATAATGTCTATAATATGGTTGGATTGTCTTGATGAGTTTGCTACCAACATAAATTGAAGTGTATCTTTTATTTGGAAGACTTCTTCTTGAAATATCAGCTTTGATTATTCAAGTAATACGTATATTAATTCAAATCAACATATGGACAGTATGAACACGTTTCCGTAGTACACGAAAACATTTCAAGAAATTCATTTGTGTTGAGCTACCGAACCGAAACACCTAGGTGCGCATATAAACATGCTGTTAATATTTGGTTTTAAAGTGTCATCACTGTAACTGCGATGTTATTATGTAACACGCAACAGGAGTGGGATGCATAATGTATTGCACTTACGTCCCGAAGTTTGTAGATTCAACTTTGTCTCGCTCAAACTGTCATAAGAACCAGAGAACAAGAAATATTGTTTCGCGTAAGAATAGTACAGCTCGCCCTGATTCATATTATTAGACATTCGTACATGCGTGAGAAACTGAGTAATTACGTTATTAATACAGCATTTGTGAGTGTGTTGTGTTTTCATATTCACAGTGGAAGACATTAATGTGTGTACACGATTGGAAGTTTTGGTGCGATGGCAAAAATACGACCCTTTGTCTGTTGTCCGCTATACAATATATAATTCCTAAATGTTGTGTTTTCAACTTCTCTTTAACTACTGATTGGTTCTCGCTCAAACTTTTTACAGTTGAATTACCTTAATGCGCTAATTTGAGTTAAGAAATGACGTTTGGCTCTCACATAATATACACCCCGTACCCAAGGATCATAAGGATTGATGTTTGAAGGGAACAAAGATTCTAAACTCAAGGTGCTTTATTTATGAAGTTAGTCCTGTTTGTATCGTTATATTGCCCGACATTTTGGCATGAATGGATAAACAATTCAAATCATAACTATACATAACTATGCTGCTCTCTAGTTAAGAATACCTGTTGTTTACATTATTATTGTCAAATAAAAGTGAATGGTTATGACTTAAAAGTTTGTGTTTTACTTTAACATAAATATGATCTTGCATTTTCTATAGTCATGTGAAAGATCATGATCCTGGGTCACTGTTTCTCCATTAAGTATAAGTTACTGTTAGTTGAATGGGATATCAATACAATTATTTATTATGTTAATAATTCTCGGAATACAACAACATTTGAATATGCAAATAATACATGTGCCATATCAAATCAGTATTGCATTCTTTTTCACTATAAACCTTGACTTCTTATTGTATAAATTCTACTTGTTGAGAACAAATAACAGCATTCTGTCACGCAAAGTTTCATAGCCACTTGTTTTTCAGCAGGTTGATGTCATATTCTGGCACAAATGAGGACGCTAAGTGCCTACAGTTGCATAATGTAATAAATCAGTGAACTTGTTGTTTTATTTTTTATGTAGGGAAACATATTAGTTTCTCACATTTAACAAGGTTTTATGATATAAATAACGAGGCCTAGATCAGATGCGTGGTTTCATATTAGTTTCGCATGCTGTTTTATCATACCACCACATTGATATCTGCTTGATATCCTGTTGCCTAATATCTTTTTTTTTATATCACGGTCAACAGGAAGTTCATATATCAGTCATGTGTGGAGGCTACTAAGACTTAATAACAATGTTTTGTTTTATTGTAAAACTGAATCAGATTTATCGAAAACAAACAATTTGATATCAAGAGGTATTACATTTAATCCACAAACAGCAACAAAAACAGAAAAAAACGTATTTTGAATGAATAAGTACATGCTGATGACGTCATGTAACAAACGGACTACTATTTTTGACACGCCTTCATATGCAAACATCAAAGGTCAAAGGTTATGTCAAAAATTCAGCACTAAATATAAACAGACCAAAAAATACAACAAACAATAAAAAAGTAGTAAAAAATATTTAAAATAAAATAGTAACACACTTCACAATAAAACCAATTGTAATATGCATTAAAAAATGAATTAATTTTAAATAATATATTATTATTAAGGTTACAAATATGATTTGTCGTCTGCTACAGTTTGCCACCGGAATTGTGTTTGATAAATCTAGGCTAGTTAAAAGCTAATTTCTTTTCAAAATAAGGACTTAAACATAAAAAAATATATTAATACAATAAATAAACATTACCATGTCATACTTTGTGGATGGGGGTAAGTTTGACATCGTTTGGGACGGTTTAATGGAGGAAGTTGTTATGTCAGAGGAAGACTTTGCCAATCAGTTTGGAATAAATCCGAGTGTGTTTAATGAACCATTCGATGAAAGCACGAATGCAAATGTAAATTTAAATAAAAGTCATTTAGAATCCCTTACTGAAACAAAATCAAAAACTGAGAAAAGTGAAAACATATCAGACGCCACAGAAATAACAACCGAAGATGTAAAAAAATTCATTGAAGCCGAAGATAACAAAAACACTATCCGGAAAACACTGGCAGATGTCAGTCGATTTCAACAATATCTTGCGAAGAAAGGCGAAACGAAGGCAATCCACAATTTATCAGTCGACCATCTTGATGAATATCTTGCCACATATCTGCTCTCCATTCGCAAGAGTGATGGTGATGAATACGAGCCTGTCACATTGCGTAGCATCGTGGGAAGCATTGAGCGAAAACTCCAAAGAGCAAAGTACCCATACTCTATCTTTCGGAGCAGTGGTCCAGAATTTTCCCTCACACGCGACTGCCTGAAAGCAAAGCAGAAAAATCTAAAAAAACAAGGAAAAGGTAAATTTAATCACTGTTTTTACAATAAATATGGCATGAAATTTGTGAATAAGACAGCATTATTGACTTAAAACATTATATTAAATTTATCTACTATTATTTATTTTTGTCTTGATTTCATTTCGATTTTAAATGTTATCTACTTAAAAAAATGAAAGCAACAATTTCTGATAATGATTGTTATTATTGATATTACTGGTAATATCTAAGTCTTAAAGAGTCTCAATTATGTGTAAAATGTGCAGACAATGATAATATATATCAGGGCTTTTTCTCTTTCTGTGAGAATGGCCGTTTTTCATAATTTTGGGAAATTCGCGACTAAAATTTTCACAATTTCAATAAGTTTGCTACTAAAATTTTCACAAGTTTAAAAAGTTTGCTACTAATTTTTTCACAAATTTAAACAAGTACGCAACTCAAAATGGATGGGCGTAGGCCGCTTCACAAAAACAGGCAAAAAAGTTCTCTATACAGTGCCCCAAATAATTATTTGGGTAATAGGGTTTTCACCCATTGATTTTGAAAAATAGGGTGATTTTAATTTTTAAATAGGGTGAAATAAGTTATTAATATTTATACATCAAAATCATTGCTGCTGTTATACAGACTATAAAGGTGCAGAATGCACATTTCAACTCTTTTTTTCTGTCCCATCAACGTCAACAATTTCTAACCAGGCCAGGGATATGACTTTTTCCACTTTTGACATGTTTTTTTCTAATCATGGACTTTCCGTCATGTTTTTGGATGTCAACTCGCTACTTTCAACTGCTGCATACACAGTTTCTAACAAATCAATAACACAATTGATTCGGTTGTTTGTACTTAGTTGGACAAAGTTTGCGATCGACATATATTTAGCTAACAATCGCGGACGTCTTTCAACCTCGCTTAGACATTTTTATTACGCACCATTATAGAAACTGAAAGTACAGACGCTTTACAAATACATTCACGTTGTAACTATTTTAGTCAGATGCTTAATTTGCTATGAAATTAAGTCCGCATAGTGTTTGAATAACTTCGACTGTTTTGGTCCTCTGTCATCCAGGCGCTTGCTAACTTTCGAATGAATAAAATCTTCGCCGCGGTACGATAATTATTCCAATGAAAAATTACCAAAATTTAGCAAAGAATTTTCGATCGAGACGTGTATCGTACGCATCAAATCTAAAGAATAAGCGTAAAAGTCAAATTGATTGCATTTTCAATACGCATTATATTGAATTTCTTTGCGTTTTTAGACATTGTAATAGGGTGAAAAACGCCGATATGCAGCTTATCTGGGGCACTGCTATATTATTATTATTTTAGGAAACAAGCCTAAAGCGGCTGCCGCATTATCAGACGAAGAGATTCAAAAACTCTACACAGAAAACATTCTGGGTGCAACAACGCCAAAATCACTCCTAAATACCATTTGGTTGAACAACTCCCTGCACTTCGGCCTACGAGGAACCCACGAGCAGTACAATTTAAGGTTAGTTAAATTATGAAATGACAGACTTTCAGTGCTAAAAATGAGAGTCTTAAATTTGATAATTTTTTGGGAATCATTGCATAATTGAAATCCCGTATTAAACCAGATTAATCATTTGCTTAACCTCCAACATCTTGAATTTTACATGAACGGCACTGAATACTTACTTCAATATAATGAAACAACTTCTGATAATTAAACACATTTTTTTAAGATGGGGTGATGTCAAACTGAAGACAGATGCTTCAGGAAATGAATTTCTTGAATTAAATGAACGACAGACTAAGACCCGCACTGGGGCAAATGCATCAGATGCCAGAAAAATTCATCCGAAGATGTTTGCCTGTCCAGAGTTAGAGGCTCGGGACCCTATTTACATTTACAAACAGTACAGTGATAAAAGGCCACCCGGCTTCAGCAATGATGACAGCCCATTCTACCTGTCAACAAGAACCGTGCCCTTAACTGACATTTCTGATCAGTGGTTCCTACGGCAGAAACTTGGTGAAAAAAAAATTGCCAAGATGTTGAAAACTATGGCAATCGAGGCCGGTTTTGACAAAACCAAAAATATCAGCAACCATTCAGCTAGAAAACACCTTGTTCAAAAATTAAGGGATTCAAATATCGCACCCACTGAAATAATGCAAATAACAGGGCATAAAAACGTCCAGTCAATAATAAATTACAGCGAAATTTCCGAACAAACACAAAAAAGATGTTCAAACCTTTTAGCATCATGTTCTACTGCAACTCCATCTCAGGCATCTGTTTCATGCACTTCTGTCAACGCTTCCGAAATGAACATTTCGCTCCCCACCCACCCTGCACAAGCACAGCTTCCTGGCCAAAATCCAATCCATGGCATGTTTTTTGGAGCTGTACTTAACGTGCAGAACCTCAACATTTACGCACAACCACCACAGTAAACCAAATGCGCAGTACATATTCAGAATTCTAATAAAAACATAATTCATTTCTTTACACGTGTTGACACACTGCGATTCTTGCGAAGACGTGAGCGACTGCACTGGCCTTGACATGTGACAATTGCAAGTTTTTCCTTTAAAATGTATAATATATGTTTTCATTTTGTGTAATAAAGTATTGCTGCTTAAAGTTTTGTTGCAGAATTAAAGAAAACAGAGAAAGAAACAGCGTTATTTAATTACATTAAATGGCGCTACTTTTCGTGTGGAGGAAAAATGCTATTTTTAGAACGATTCATACGCGATAAACAAATGCAGCGGCTCCAGGGCGTAGCGATGAATTTTTAGTATTTCTTGAAAAACGGGGTGAGTGGTGTAAGTGGTATGATAAACAGAAAAACAGGTTACTGCCTGATCGTTTTGTAATATATCAGGCTCGGCACGAATAAAATAACGGCTCGGCAAAGCCTCGCCGTTATTTTATTCTAAGCCTCGCCTGATATATTACAAAACGATCAGACAGTAACCTGTTATTCTCTATATACAAGTAGAACATTCCGTTATTCGAGACAGATACACAAACACTTGCAGCCGACATTTTATTGCGAAGTGTACATTAATGGCAGTATTAACATTTAATGATAGTTGCCTTCACTTCATTTTGATGATTTGTATGATAAATGTGGAAATACATTTAAATTAAAATCGCATTAACATTTGAAAAAATGAGTGAGGCAATTGAGATATAATATCAAGACTTTTGTATCCGTTTATGTTCAGTTCATCACTCAGCATGACATAAAACTATATTATTTTAAGATGCGAATGAAGTTCTTGGTGACTGGTGTCATAGCCGTTATAAACGTTATTACAGAGCTAAAAGAGGAGGAGGATGAAACATTGCATATGACAATCACGTCGAATGTTTTGAACAGCCAATACAGAGTTTTAATCTATTTTGCGCTGCTTTAAACGTAGCACACTTATACGACTAGGTTAACATGCACCTATCGTAACAAAGACAGCTAGACTTGTATTATGTGAGAGTGTGGTATGTATTGGATGCAGATATAATACAGGGAATCATGCGAGATACACGTCCTCAATGTTTGTCATCAGTTGAATCTAAATGTACCGTTAAAAGTAGCACTTGCATAGAATTATTCTAATAATTGCACCACAACAGTTCTTTATAATTGGCTTTGTACGATTACTTTCAAACTATCAAAAGGTCAACGAATCAGTTGAATCGATGTCTTATAAACATATCTGCCCTTTATGTACTTCTAATATTGCATTTACAACACATGTTTTCATTTGACCTTGAAATATCAGCTTTTGAATAACAAAGATGCATTCAAACTTCAAATCAGCTTCATTTTTATCTAAATAACATACGAACATAATAGTTTTGAGGGAAAAGGTTTTCGACTAATATGTTTGAAAGTAATTGCATTGTGTTACTCAATCTAGCAAAACTTTAAATTCTGCTTGATCAGACTTACAACATCCGTTAATGAATGAGAAAATCATCTTTTCTTATGCGTTACATATCATCTTTGGAATTATATCTTATAATGACGCCTGATCTGAAAAGTGACAGTTGCTTTTAACAAGTACATCAAAGATATCATGTGTCTCTAAAAATAAGACAAAATGAATTAACGAATAAGATTTATGTTTGCGTGTGGCGATAGGGCTTTTCGATGGATGACTAACGAATTTTTCATTACCAGGATTTTTAGTTTGATACCAGTGTATCATACCGATATATATATATATAAATGAAGTTGTCATTGCTATTGAAGCAAACGATTCTCATTTGTACTGTCATACAATTGTTTGTTTTTTTAAATAAAAAATCAACCTATTGTTATGTAAGCAATCCCATAACGCAAAATGCAATAACTGACCCGACATACACATGTATTTCACTATTATTATATTACCCATGTAATCTTATATGCAGATCAATTGTCCATCGTGACATGACAATAAGGCTTTCGTCATTAATTATCAATTCAAAATGGGTAATAGTTCATGTAAGTTTTGCTTAATTAACTAATCCGACAATCATAATTCAGTCAAATACTAAGCTTCTCTAAATAGCTCTGCTGGTAAATTCGTCAAGTTACAAACTTAAAACCGCAAACAACTTTTCAAAAGACAACCTGTATCGATGCACAGTTGATTTTTCTTTTTCTCAGAGCAAACCATTTCACTATAAGACCAAGTCCTCTAACTGGACAGAGACTTATTTGCATATGTCATCAACCTGTAGTCGTCTGTTCAATTTGAATATACCTGTAGTTATTTTAAACGGATATCAAAAAGCATCAGCAAGAATTATATACATATATCATATCATTCGTCAGCATGCAATCTTACAACTATCACTTTACATGTGAATTGACCTGAACCAGATATTAATTCGGTATGTCTGTCCTGCACGTAAACGACTTAAGGTTTGTCGAAAAAGTAAAAAATATTATTAGCAATATATAAATAAGTATCTGACCCATAAATAATTGCGCAAAATTGACTAGATAACTTAAAGTGTGCAATCATCTATAGACAAAATGAACGAGGCCATATTCAATGGTTTATCATACGTATAATATTGCGAGATTGAATGCATTGAATCAAATAATAAGAACTACTTGCCTATTAAGCATTGGTTTCTTAAACTGGCGCATCATTCCATAATCCAATTTATTTTAAAATCATTCGTCTTACATTTAGGCAACTTTATGTTTGCAATTTTGAATAAAGAGCAAAAACTGCGGATAAGTACTGTAGCTTCTCTTAATAAACTTACCTTAAAAATGACCAATGGATTTAGTACATGTTTTTTGTAACTTTTTTCATTCTTTTTTTCAGAAATGGATGTGAAACATGTTTTTAATAAGATTTCTGTTTTCCCCAAATTGTGAAGGTCAAAACACACTTTTGGGTCAATAAAATACTTCGGGGGTATCTGGCCCTTAATTTGATATCACTGGCCTGTCTCTGTTCTAGGAATGTCATTTTCGTCAGTTTCTTATAATGATTTCTGTATTTCAGGAACGCTATCGACCCAACCCACCCCGCCAACCAGTTTGTGTTATATAATGACGTTCCACTATACTGGGACGCTTGGGATGTCATGGGCTATCACATGGAAACTGGGTCAGTACTGAATGCACCATTAAAGGGACATGTTTACACATTGACACATAAATTGAAATAAGCCTCGCTCTGGGAAAACGGGCATGTGTGTAAAGTGTTGTCCCAGATTAGCCTGTGCGGACTGCCGAGTCCAATCAGGGACAACAATTTCCACCCAGACTTGGTTTTCATTTAAAAGAGACTTCCTTTAAAAAAAGTCTATAAAAGTGGAAAGTGTTGTCCCAGCATCTGGAATGACACTTAAACCACATGCATTAAGCCCTGTTTTCTGATGTGGATTGTGTGCTAAATACAGAACATGCATGTTAAAAACTGATGAGTGACGTCACATCTCAGGTCACACAAAGCTAATTTGCACTGTGCAGTTGCACTTAATTGTATTTGGATGTTGACACTAGTTATTTTTTAAACTGAAAATCATTTGTTAACTATGAAACAATAGTTACATACACCAATCATGATGTATTTAATGATAATGTTGCTGGTGTTGTGTCGTTATTGTTTTGTGCTAAAATTGAAATATTTATGACCCAATCTTGATACAACTTGGTCAGAATGTTTATTGGACAATGGACTTTCATGATACTTGATTCAAATGATTCAAATGTAAAGGGCATTGAGATGAAATCTAAAAGGTTTGAGTCAGGCATAATGGCTCAAGTTCAAGGTAAAACTTCAACGCCAAAGGTTTGAGTCTCAATTGTGTCCACTCTCTATCGTGAAACTTTCCACAAATGTGTAGGGTATTGAGACAATGTGCAGAAGGCATGAGTCAATAATGACAGCTCAAGGTTTAGGTCATACTTCGAGGTCAAATGTTTGACACCTGTTGTCTTGTAAGCAAAATGAATAGTATGTCAGTGGAATGAGAGGGTATCTGTGCACTATGGACACTTTTCTAGTCACTTTTTTGAAATGTCATTGCACTTTTTAACATTTTTTATGTTGTTATTGTGAGGATTTGTCTTTAACATGACAAGAAGAGTAGTTGCTTCATCTTTGAGGTGTATGTGAGATTGAAATAACTTTCTCCGCCGATATTTCTCTAGTCCATACCGACACATAAACGCACATGGTAATTGCATCTATTCATGGAAATCTAGCAATAAAAAGGAATTCAATTGACCAAATTTTGTCGGAAATGTTATTACGTCTCGTCAGAAGAGTTCTTAAGTACTTTATTTAATGGACAATTAGGATGCTTGATCTTGGTTCATTTAATTTGGTAGAAGTGCAAATCATTATTATATTGGGAGAAAAAAGCTGAATGAGTGCTTATAAATGATTGGATTATTAACATTTTGGTCAATGCAATGTGTTGTGCTTTTACAAAGTGAAACAAAACTATTTGAAGAATGGTGGTATTGTTCTGTGTTTATGCTTTTTCTGGTTCATTTTTATTCATTTTTCAAATCCTTGAAGTGACCAAGTGGAAACATATGTAAAATGAAAGCATATTTAATAAAGTAGGTAACATAAAAAGAAAAAGAAATAGACGAACAGTTACTCATTAGGTCAGAAGATTATTTTAAAAAGACCTATCGACAGTATTTCCTATTACATAAACTTATATAAAAGCAAGATATATTCCCTATGTCATGTATATATTTATTGACTAACAATGACATATGGATAAAATAGTTCAGAACATTATATAAAATGCAAAAAATATATGTACAATACACACCTCAAGTGGGATTTGAGCAAACTTTACAAAAATCATTCTCTTTAGTGAGCACTTTAAAACCTTAGTGAACCGTTTCCAAAAGTGTGCATGCATATAGCAGTATACTATATGTTCATTTCATCGATTACGATGTTACTTCTACTATATAATTAACGATAAAAAAAAATCAATAATTAATATACGAGTTCAGAATAACATATTCGTGTGAATTGAATGTGAATAAACATGAAGGAAATGTAAATAAATAATCAATAAAATGTGGTAAGAACTTGCAGTATCTCTGATTTATTTTCTACTTGCTACCTAGAAATGAGCCGCGGTAATATAAAACTGAGCTTAATTCATATGCATAAAGTGTTGCCCAAGATTAGCCTGTGCACGCCACCTAGGCTAATCTGGTATGACACTTTCAACTAGTTTGGACGTTTTTTTAAGGGTTGTCTCTTTTTAACAAATATCCTGTTAAGGAGGAAATAGTGGTCCCTGGTTAGCCTGTCCAGACTGAACATTGTAACATGGGACAACACTTTACCCACATGCATCAAGCCAGGTTTTTCCAGAGTGCAGCTAATATACATAAACCTTACGGTTGCAAAATGCATGTACTTTTAATATGAATATTCACATGAAAAGCGATGACATGCTTATATCAAAAAATGAAGCAAAATCAGCATTCCATTGTGAGTTTAGGTCTTTGAATGTTTAATATGGCATGTGTTCGTTAGAAATATGAAAAAAGCTTTGGTAAGCCTTGACAAGGCAGACTTGTAGAGTTACATTATGTTCTAAATCCAAGATGTAAATTCTTACTAAGGATATTAAAACTTTAAGGTAAATTTTAAAGGAGAATTGAATTGATTGAAAAAACAATTCTACGATAAAAAATACTAATAAGATATGTGCACTTTACCGTGTCCTGTAAGTAAGCCTCTGTTAGTGTGTTTCGACAACCGTGGTCAAAGTGATTAAATCCTCTATATTATTGACAGCAACTTTTGATTTTAAAACCATTTATTAAAATTGTAGCCTCAGTTAATGTCAATAATTTTATAATGCATTCAGTAAAGGTTGGCATTTTATTGTTTTGCATAAAATTTGGAACTTTCACAATATGTGAATTTGTTCAAGTTCACTTTGGTCATACAAGTTTTAGCCATATTTGATGTAAAAGATAAGCAGATAAAATAAAAAAAAACAGCACTGCACTTAAAATAAGTGCTACAGATGATAGTAATATTGCATGTTAAATGTTGATGTTCATGTTTTGTACTACACCCAATGGTCAATAATTCAAAAACAAATAAATCGGAAGTGCATGTCTAGACGTGTATTTCATATTCTGAGAAGATTGAATTCTTTTGGCTGATCTTTGTTTTTTTGTCAAAAAGTGGGAAATTAAACAAGAAATACTTAATGTAATCATTGATATTGGAATTGAATAGGGCAATCATACTAAAATATTCATGAGGCAAGTTAATGTGATTGCTGCACTTTTAATTTTCCTCTTTTCAGAAAGCAGTGACTTTGATCAATACAAGATTACACGCTTTATTTATCCATCGAGATAATGTGATTGGTGCACGTTTTTTTTGTAAATATGTTTCGTTCACATAACAAAAATAGCTCTCTTGCTTACATCATCTGAAGACTAAAACATGACGACATTCAATAGTTTTCTGTATCTTTCTAGTTCGCCATAAAATAGACTGAACACTACTTTCTATACTACTTTAACATCATTTCTTCATATTTGTCCGGATGTGTGCCTCGTTCAATAAAAATTAACGTTTCAACATGATACAGTTGTACCTGCTCCAGGTTTTGACTGTTTTTCAAATACAACAGTTTCATTTTCCAACCTCATTTTGCATATCTATCATTAGATGTTACTTTGAAGACTTTTCAGTCAATCCAATGTTTAAATGCTCTTTCCATGGTCTCTCAGGGACACTGACGGTAAAACACGATTACTGGCTTGATAAACCATCTCATCGTTTGTCAGCATCGAAGATGACTTGATATACTTAAATGATAATGACACACATTTCAACAGCTTTACACATAAAATAGCAAACATTATCTATGCCGCATTAAGACTTCGTTGAGCTTTTGTAAATTTTTGAGCCATATTTGCGTCTTGTTGTCTTGTTGTCTTGTCCCCAGCGTATCTCCGTTGAAAGACCGATGGCACCTTGATGTATATCTTCAATATATGTCATGATCCAACGATGAAAAAACACCTCCACCAAAAGATCCTCCGTGATGAGTTTAATTAATATACATGCATAAATAACCTGATCACATATGAAGATAGAAGTAAGCCAATTTTAAGGACACAATAGACATAGTTCATTTTGAACTGCCTGTTTTATAACGTTACTTTAAGTGTTTCGCTTCGATTTTGGAAGGAAGATAGTAATTATCCTTAAAAGTTCTTGTAATGACTTACATCCCATCAGATTTGATTAACGAGTTTGATAAAGGAAAATGCAGATTGGCATTCAAGGATATTGTTGTAACCATATTATCTTTAGGATATGAATAACTTGTGTGTGTTTTATGTTGGTTACATTTAGTTTTAATTGAGAAATTCAATTCATTGGAAAACATTTCTGATGGTGTTTTTTAAACGTATACATAGGAACTAATGTATTAGATATGCGGGGAAAATAGAATTGCGTAACATGCAGTCTTGCCTTTAGATGTAATGCATGAGTTATATTTTGTAAATCATATTTAATTGGATGAAACATCATGCAATATGTGATTGTGTTACATGTTAAATGCACAAATTGCTATTAAAAATTGCTATGTAATGTTTCGCTACTTAATTTGAAGGGAAATATACCTTTCATATGACTGCATGTACCATACTGATGTTCAAACGGTTTATGTACCGGTAATGGTATATAACACACATACTTTTATAATAATTAATCAAAATACTCGTTTTGTCCTTTGTCTAACTTGTATACATTTTGACTTGCCTAAAACAAGCACATTGTAATGACGATAAGAATTATCTTCTGCCGACGCAACTGGAGTTTCACTTTGTTTATATAACTATCTGGAAGATGTCTTTATCTTTTGGATGAAATGTCACCATGTTCTGCGATTTTTCGCATGAACATGTAGGTGTACAAGTAATGTGTCCGAATGTTCATGACTTGTGTGCCTTTCAATAACTAATCAATGTCTTCACGTGTTTATTTTATGTATTACATTTTATTTGCTCATAGATTTAAATGATGTTACAACATGACATATACATTTTATATAGTAAACATTTTTTTGCATTGTTGCATTGAACGATATCTTACCTTTACTCTGAAGATAAAGTTTCCAAATTGGCTTGGTATATCAACAATTTGCAGATTCTGTGGATTAAATAAAAGTGTAAGTATCAACAGAAACATGGTTTAAACAAGAAAATTAATAACATTATTTCGAAACAAATGTTCATCATTTCTATATTCCTATCCAACGCTGAAATAAAATCATTATTTCTTCATGAGATATAATCATACACTCATTGTTATGAGGGCAATACTAAGTCTTAATAAAATGCATCCCTATTCGTTGAAGGATTTAAAACCCTGAAACAACTCCATTTATTTGTCATCAGTGGATTATATTTAACCATAAACCAGTTCAGTGTTCTCTGCTCTATAAAATGCATTAAAGTCTCTCTCTGTTATGTAATAATATTCTGGTGAAATATGTTTTGTTTCCCATTTAATCTGGGTTTTTTATTTTGGTATTTCGTAAAAGTGAATGAGAATAGAAACACCAGTAAACACGTTATTTTTTCTTAATGATTACAGGCCCTTATCAAGATCACTTGATACCGACAGTTCATTTGAATTATGCACGTCTTATTGAACTAACTTGCATGAATACTATTTGAAATGGTAAATAACGAATCCCGACGCAACATATCTCTTTTGGAAATCTAAGTACGGCATCTCGTTGGACTTAATTGTTTATTTTTTGGGAGATTGCCAAAGAGTGCAATAGTGTTCCTGAAATTGTATGTGCTTTCTGATAGCTAGTAAAATAGATTGTTTGAAAGCAAAACAACAGCGCAAATTACGACGGGTCATGGTGACTGCTGTCTGACTGTTCAACATAGCTCGTTATACATAAACTCTTAAACTGAAAAAAATTATACATTACAAATTGATCTGTGTCCTCGTACAGCAGTTAAAGTGTCATTTGTCTTACATCGAGTTCAGTTTTGTTTTTTGTAAGAAATTCTGCTTGATCAGAATGTCTCTGTGTAGCAATGCTCACTAGTGAGCCAGAATATACCTTAACACGAATTACTTTTAATGTAATTCTTCTGTTCTTACACGTGAGTGGGGAACTGCCGAAGACAAATCTGAATACAAACACGTGTCGGGAGGAATCCATTAAAATAAAGAATGAAAGCATTATGTTTTATGGTGCTTTCTAGAATTGTCTATGCATTAAAAAATAAGTCGTTTACTGGTATGTTTGTGGCTAGAAGTGTTGCAAGATGACCAAGGAATGTAACATTTCTTGCAGTGTGAACACAACACCCACATTATCAAATAATAGTGCGCTGCGCAATATGTATAATCGATATGTATAAACAAGTTACATTACAATTAATTGCTAGCTTAGTAATGAAACAAAAATGGCAACTAGACACATTGTACAATGAACAAAGGTGAACAAAGGTTTTACAGCATATTTGGGCGAAAATTCACGATTTTATTGTTAAAATGGTATTTTCTTAATCTTAAACCAATACATAAAAATCAACAAGGAATATTATATAAAATATATAAACTCTTTGTTCCTGGTACCATACATTTTTTTTACGTCAATGAAATTAATGAAGTCCAAGGTTAAGGGATACTGACACGTTTATGTTTATTTGTTGAGATGTTGTATCTTCGTGTCGAATGAACAAAGCATGCTTCTGTACATGAATGAGTTTTCTACTATACAATCTGAAAGTATTTGTTATTGTACAACACTCTATTTTTTGGGGTTTCTTGCTCCTTCTTTTTCTCAAACTGGATTCTAGTTTTTTTATTCATCAACCATTGATCTGTTTAAAAGAAAAATCAGTAAGATCGCATTCGCTGGCTTTAAGATTTGTTGCGGTTTTGCGCGTAAAAAGCAAGATTGATTTGTCCGAGAAACCTATTTGTCGATAAGCTTTAGAAAACGTATATTGTCTTATCTAAAAATGTCCCTGGACCAATCCGAATGTCTACCGCAGCACTATTTTTATATGGTTATTTTTTTATATGTTTAAGAGGTTTATTTCAGTAACTAGGCACGTTCCTACACTTGTAAACTTTTACCGTTCAGTGAAAAGACGTTTCCAAAGTATTACTCATCAGTTAATATACAGTTTCATTATTCCGTTCTTTTGTAACACGTTAATATGATTAAAGGCATATTCATGCTATTGATTAGTACTCTCAATCGGTGAATAGACAAATTCATCATGATCTGTTGATGTCACATTAATGGCATATACTTAATTGCGTGTTATATTTACACTAGCTTTGATTAACGTTACTGGCTTATGTTTGTTAGACCATTCTATCTATCATTGTTTAGACGTTCATTTAAGCATGTCTCTCGTAAAAAGCTGTTGATGCATTACACTATTATTGAGTTAAAAACACACGCACACAATTAATGATACCAATATGCGCAGATGTGTTTTCCTAATTTTAGAGACATATATCAAATGCGTGTGCCTAGGATTGAACTGTTTATCATGTGATACTGACATGAACTGGGCACATAAACTAGGCTGAGGGGATTATATAAGATTTACCCTTCTGTGCCGTCATGATGTCAGAGGCGATGTATTAGATATTTACTTAATTATGAATAATCGGGAGCTTGTCTGTCAATTTGTCAGATTCCATTTACCAACTTATTGCTGATATGCCATATATATATGTTGCTAATAAATCATAGTGAAGGTAAACTGTATGTTATCTAGAAAATGGAATCAGATAGTGAAAATCTGTATCTTTATATTTTGGAATAACTTGACAACGGGCTATGATTCTGCCAATTAGACTTATTCTGGCTAATAAACAATCTGAATGGACTCAGTAAAGCAAATATTATAGAAAAGAACAATTTCGTCGTGTAAAACATTCCAAAATTTAATCTATCCATGTTTGACATACATGAATGCTATACTTATTTTATATATGTATGGTAAAAGATCTGTAGTATGACATTTCGTATTTAGGTTCTGTATTTCTATTTATGAGCACTAAATACTTCCACCACAAACATATTGAACTGTGCACTTCAAATATGATTTTTGATAGCATATACAACTATACCACACAATCTTCTTTATAATGCACTTTGTTTGACACGTTATAGTTTCTTAAACTTATAATGGATAAAACTGATTGGCATATATCCATTTTAATATGAATATTTATGTAGATATTAACCCACTTTATCTCGCAAGGGTTTGTTATTAATATATCCGAAGAAGTCAATTGTTTGTTTAAATATGTTCGAAGAATTTGCTTGTGAACAGCTTGTTGTTCGTAGTTTATCGTTCCTGATCCACAGACGAAAACATAACCTCCATATATAGATCATTCGTTATGAGCTTAATTAATAGAACTATAAATATGTGTAAATCAAATATGAAGATAGGAGTCAGAAAACTTGCAGAACAAAATACGACATTTCATATTTATTGGTCATGATTGCTAGTACTATCTAATTATATAAATTGATTTGCTTTGGAAGATACTGGTTATTCTCAAACGATTTTGTATCCCATTATCTCATTAGATTTGATTGTCGTTTATTTAAAAATGAGGAAATACATGTAAGGAAATTTGGAGATCATATAATCGTTTGTAGTTAAATGAACTGTGTAATTTTATAAGGCTCATTACATTTACAAATGGGAATAATATTGCTTGCTAGTTTTAAGTAGATACTCCACAAGAACACAAACATTCTGCTTGACGTATATGGAATTAATGGTTGCAAATCTTGCTTTAAGAAACATTAAAAATATCTATTATTAAGATAGCTGAAGCAATTCTGATGAGCAGAAATTGCAAAAACAACAATATCAGTTGAGAACGGCCTAGTGCATAAATGTGAAAGATTTTCTTGAAATTTCAGTTTTTTATCAAGTGTTATGATGAGGTGAGTTGGCAGATAAAGAATGTACTTGCATCATTGAAACACCTCAAATGCGACCGTCACGAACATAAATCTCGCAGATTTACTCGAACTATCAGATGTTTATCAAGTGTAAGAATATGGTAGCACTAGAGACAAAATAGGCTTAATATTGCAGGATTTGTAGATGTCCATGTCCAGACATTAAATGATCAGTGAAAAGTCGGTAGACCACATAAGATAGTTGTATTTCATTAATTCTGTGTAAAATATGTAAATTCTGTGTAGTGTCATTGACACTAAGCATGCTAAGAGGAATGGCTTTCTATTGGGTTTGAATTGCGTACAAGGAAAAGAGCACGCCGGCAACATCCTGTAGTGTAGTGCATCGTACAAACGATTTACAGAATGATTGCCCTTAAGTTAAATTTCTTGTGTCTATTATTATTGTGTCCTTTATTATTGATGGTTTTTATTTAAAACTTTGAACAATCATTATATGAGGACTTTTAGAGTGAGTGCATAGTACAAAAACTTATCAGTATTCTTGGAGTTATTGCCCTTTGCCCTTGATGTCTTTTCCTTGCAATTTGTCTTATGTAGAGCACAATTACATCGCCTACATAGTTTTTATATGCATATAAAAATAAACAAATTAGTAAAGGGATCCAAATTAAGCTTTATGAAATGATAGAATACTTTGGGAGCGGGTTCAGACTACAAGAATCATAACTCTTACTTTCATACATATATTTATGTTGTTATTGCCCTTCATGTATTGTTGTGCAAACCATTACTATTAGAATGACGTTTATTATAATGAAAATCCCTACATCAATAGAGCATAGTAGAGTAGATAATTGTTTTCCAATAAATAAGCAAAACTGATCCCAAACTTTTCAAGTAAAAAATGACTTGCTGGTAAAAAAGTACTTCAGGAGCATCTGGCACTTAAATTGATTCCCCTTGTCAGTCTCTGTTTTAGGGATGTTATTGACACTAGTTTTTTATAATGTTTTCTGTCTATTTCAGGAACGCTATTGATGCTACCTCCCCCGCTAACCAGTTTGTCCTCTATGATGATGTGCCCCTATACTGGGACGCCTGGGATGTCATGGACTATCACATGGAAACTGGGTCAGTACTGGATGCACTATTAAAGGGACATGTTCACACATTGAAAAATATTGTGCCTAAAATACATTTAAATTAGGCTTAATCTGGAAAAATGGGGCCCAATGCATGTGCGTTAAGTTACGTCCTAGATTAGCCTGTGAAGTCTGCACAGGCTAATCATGGACAACACTTTCCACTGAGAAAATGTTTGTTAAAAGAGGCTTACTTTAAACAAATATACCATGAAAGCGGACAGTGTCGTCCCTGATTAGCCTGTGCTTAGACACTTAACGCACATGCATTAAACTCCGTTTCCCAGAGCAAGGCTAAAATCTATTTATCTATGTGGATCGTGTGCTCGCTTAATATTGACAAATGACGTCATAGCCCAGGTTACAAACCTAAGTTGCACTGTACTGTAGCGCTTTGTTGTATTTCGATGTTGACAGTGGCGATGGTTTAAAACTGAAGATTGTTTATTGACTATGAAACAATAGTGACATACACCAATCATGGTACTGATGATTATGTTGCTGGTGTTGTGTCATTTTTGTTGTTTGCTTAACTTAAAATAGTTTTGCTGATTGTAAAGCTCACCTGAGCATGAATCGCTCATAATGAGCTATTGTGACCACCCTTTGTCCGGTGTCAAAGATCAAGGTCACACTTAGAGGTCAAATTTGACAATTTTTTTTTTAATTTTTACATTAGTGGAGTTTTGAGATAAAAGTGGAATGTTGAGGAATCTGTTCTGTATAAACACATGTCTTGTTAATAAATATTTTAAAACATCATGTTATTGTGATGATTTGCCTTTAAAATGACAAGAAGAGTGATTGCCTCACAATCAGATGCCTTAAAAGTCTATGTGAGATTAAAATAACTTTCTTCGCAGACGTTACTCTAGAACATACCCTAACAGAATCTCACAAGGTAATCTATTCATGGTAATCTAGCAATAAAAAGGAATTCAATTGACTGGATTTCGTCGGAAATGTTATTACGTCTCGTCAGAACAGTTCTTAAGTACTTTATTTCATGGAAAATTGGGATGCTTGATCCTTGTTCATTTAATTTGGCTGTTTTGTAAAGCATGATTGTATTGGGAGCAATAAAGCTGAATGAGTCTTTATAAATGATTGGATTTGTTACATTTGGGTCAATGAAATATGTCGTGCTCTTACAAATTGGTACACAAATAATGATCTATTTGTAGTATGGCAGCACTGTTCTGTGTTTATTCTTTTTTTTCTGTTTCATTGTTCTTTTTTCTTATCCTTGACGAAGTTGAAAATATGTAGAATGAAATTAAATAAAATATTTAACAGAAAAAGATGAACAAATATGCAAACAGTAACTCAGTATGCCAGAAGATTATTTTAAAGGGACATATCAACTGTATTGTTATATAGATACATATTGATATAATACAAATTCCCACTTTCAGTATATATAGTTATTGAATAACAATGACATATGGATAGAGGAATTGCATGCTTATATCTATAAATGATTATGAAGCCAAATCAGCTGCACTGCATTTAAAATAAGAGATACATGTGACAATAGCTATGTTAAATATTGATGTACACGTTTTGCGCTATAAGTAATGGTCATTAATTTCAAAAAGAAATTAATCCGAAGTGCACGTCTAGACGTTTATTTTTCATTCGAACTAAGACCGAATTCTTTTGACTTAAAAGTATGGAATACGGTCACAGATTATCTGTGTTTCTTGTAAAAAAAAGTCTTCCGTACTTTATAGGTTACTGGTACAATAAAATGAGATATCATTAATTTAATGGATTGCAATTGGATTTTGAAGCATGGTTTCTCTCTTGGTCTTAAACTTAATTAAACCCTTCAATTACATATGGCAATCAAACTTAAGTGTTTATGCCGCAAGATAATTTGGTTGCTGCACTTTTAGTTTCTCTCTTTTCAGAAACCAGTGACTATGATTTATACAATATACGCCTTCTCTATCCATAACTGCAATCGATGAATTCACACATACGATCTGTGATCTTATCAACACAACTTGCATAAAGTGCATTATCCTTATTTGGCTATTGGGAGAGTACATGTTTCATATCTCACCCATTATCTTATGGTGCATGATAGGGTTTCAAAATAAATTGGCAAGCCATGCCTTGGGAAAACAGGGCTTAATGCATGTTTGCAAAGTGTTGTCCAAGATTAGCCAGAGCAGCCCGCACAAGCTTATCAGGGACGACACTTGCCTCCTAAACTAGACGTTCCTTTAGAAGTGACTTAGACAGAAAATTCCATAAAAGCGGAAAGTGATGTCTCTGATTATGAACGACACTTTGCGCACATGCAATAAGCTGCTTTTCTCAGAGCGTGGCTCATATTATTTGAAGGACACCAGTGAAGACTGCGATCTCAGAAGCTGAGATCGTTGAGAAAGTACCACTGAGGGCTTCTTTGAAGGTAGGAGTAGAATGAAGTCTTCAAGTGGTTGAACAGTCCGTATCCCAACAAGGTGGAAAATATGTAAAACTGTTATTTTCATAAAACATTCTGACAAGATAAAGAAAAGCCCATCAAAAACATTTTAGCTGGCCATCCTTAACTCTGTGTTGAGCAAGGAATTTACAAAGAGTTTATTAATATTGATTTAATTGTACTTTTACTAAATAGTTATCTGACTGAACAAATGTTCCAATTTGAAGGTAAGGATTTATAATAACTATGCACTAATGTATTTGAGACATATCACATACAAGAACCACCTTGCTAACTTCAAACTTAAGGTCAAACAAGGTCCAACTTTGATTTAATGGTCACTGTAAAGCATTTTGTTAAAATAGTGTGTTTCTCCTTGTGAAAATGCGGGAAATTACTTTTTGAATGTTTAAACTTTGCACACATAAGAGGATTAACTATAAGCAAATTGAACCATAACCTTAATGTTAAATTGTTGCTATGTGGTGAACCCACCATGTCTTTGGATTTTAATGAAATGGTGTTCAGAACAGTACAGACATTCATAGCAGGCTCAAAAAGGTTTTAAATTTTGTATAAAATTGTCAATAACATGCATACAATAGAAGATAACTATTTTCAATAACTTAACAATTGTTAACCTACTTTCATGTTTATTAATCTGTGTATAATTATGTTATACTAACTGATTATGTTGTTGGACTATTAATAATGTATTTTAGTAAATTATGTTATATAATTATCTGGGAGCGGATCCAGATAATGTTGCGAAAACTTGTAATCCAATCCCATGCATATTTGATGCAATAAATACGTTTAAACTAGGGTGTGTCACCTGTATAAAATGACCATGCATTGAAGAAATTTGAAACAGCATGACATACATGTAAACCTATATAAGTCTGTCTGTTGTGCTTAAGAATCATATGGCTACTTTCATGGTCATATTTGGAGGTCAATTGTAAGAATACAGCATATTTGTTTGTAGACAAAAGGCTTGACCAGGGCATTAAACTATTTCAATATAAAATGGCACACAAATGTGTGAGACGGTTTAATGCGCAAAAGAACCACATGGCTAACAAGAATTTGAAGAGTCAAAATACAACATTGATAGTCAAGGCTCTGCATCAATGCCAAATGGTGTGTTGGGGGTATTACATTAAATTACCCTCAGTGATCGCTCTAGTAAGATTTCTTATATGCTAAGTCCAGCAAAGTTTAATTTTGAATAAAAATGCATTGATGTGTACTGTGTACAGTCAAGTTACCATTACCGGATCAGTAGCATAATAAAGTTGTTTTGGTGAAAAGCAATACATGTTTTGAGACTTCTTTTACATCAGTTTGATTAAATATTACCTTTGCTCACTGATTCAGCAAATAGTCTTATTTTTAAACGCAGGCAACATGTATTTGTGATACCTTTTTTTCGCCGCAGAATTCATGCATTAACGGATCAGTTGTAGCCATAACGGATCACGTGATCGAAACCACTCAGGGGGCATCTAACACGCTATTTGAACTGTCGAAACATGAACTTTGTTGTTATACAATGACTAAATGACATTTCCAGTTATAAATTATATTCATTTGTTTTTGTTATTTATTGTTTTCTACATGTGATCTTGTATCTACACTTTACGCATGGTGTTCTTGTGTGAATTATCTGTTGAAAATCCTTAATAGATCGAAAAGATATGGGCATCTTATAAACCATGTTAATTGCTTGAATCATATCTAATCAACGAAATTGAACATGGAACATAAATAAAACATAAATAAAACATAAAGATTGAGATCATTTATTGTAAGACTCAACACAATTTGCATATATTTTAATATAATATATTATCAATACGCATATTATCACGTTTGATCCGTTATTGCCCTAATTTTTAATTTCATGTAAGGTGTTGCAAAATCTTAAACACGAATCAAAACTGAAATGGGCTTTTGCAGGCAGAAAGACTACTAAATGGCCTTTAAATTAATGCGTGAACTTCTAACTTCCCAACAGAGTTATAGCATATGGCCGCGAAAAATGTTCAACCTCGATTTGGAAACGATCAGACGGAAGACAACAAAGTCGTATTTACATGTTTGTACATGTCAGCAGAACATACCACAAGGTTTGACAACGAGTAGCTACGATTACGACTCAATCATTGCTTTTTAAAGAACAGGCCTTGAAGATGCTGTGTGCAAAAAATGTCAACTATTTATCGCGATACGCATTCTTGAACATTAAAGTAATCCGCTGTGGGTAATGATCCGGTAATGGTAACTTGACTGTACTTGATTTCAGGTGAGCCTACAGATCAGTCCTCATAGCTCTATCACCCAGTACCTCAGTCTGGATGCCGAGACACCATATCTACGTTTCCACACTGAGGTATGTGACACCTTGCACTGTACTGACAAGGCGCCTAATTTGACTATGGATTTAGAGCCGTACCTTTTCATAGATCTTACGACAAATTAAAATTATGAATTAATTATTGTCAGTAAGTTGTTTAAAGGATGTTTCAAATAAGATGCCTAATCTTTCTATGGAATTAGAGCCATACCTTATCAATGATTTAAGGACAACTTTAAATTACAAATGAATTATTAGCTCACCATATTTATGTGCGTGTGAAATAAAGGACATGCACAAGATTTAAAGGATATGAAAATTATAACTGACATTTACTTAAAAAGAATTGTGTTTGGCACTTATACTTAATACAATTTTTATAGTGGTTTAAATAGGTCTATCAATGATTTATCAGATGGGTTGCAGGTTTATAAAAAAGTTTGAACTCAACACCATATATATGTCAAACTCTATGGATTTGACTAACCAGTCTGAGAACATGCATGGTATACTCCTCAGGTAAGCTGGCATGAGAACCGCAAGATGTTGAAGGTGGAATTCCCCACGAGCATTCACACTCGTGAGGCCACATATGATATCCAGTTTGGGCACATCAAGCGTGGTAACAATAGAAACACCTCCTGGGATACTGCCAGGTTTGAGGTAAATAATTCTTAATGAATATGATTATAAGTGTTTACTTGAGTTAAAAAAAACTAATGTACATTATCAAAAACTTATAGTTGATATAAATTGAGTTTGGATGGAGGTATTGCGCCAAAATTGTAGGTAGCTTACATTCATACCTGGCTAGGGAATGCACAATTATTGAAATACTTTGGACCTGGTGTTTTGGCGTTGCCATTTTTTAGCTCACCTGAGCGATAGCTCGGGGTGAGCTATTGTGATCACTCAGCGTCCGGCGTCCGTCCGTCCGTCCGTCTGTCTGTCTGTAAACAATTTGTAAACATCTTCTTCTACTAAACCATTGAGCCAATTTCAACTAAATTTCATGTTGAGCATCCCTAGGTCATGGGACAAAAGAATTGTTAAAAAAAATTTGATCACATAACCAAGATGGCCGCCATGACCATATATGGTAAAAACCTTAAAAAATCTTCTTGTCAGAAACCGCTCATCAGATTTTCAAAAAATTTCACAGGGATGACCTTTGAAGGCTCCCCTGAAAAAGTTGTTCAAAGAAATTTGATTCGTCAAAAAACATGGCCGCAGGAGCTCGTTGAACTTTGCATGTTTATTCGTTTTTGCCTATTTTGTGAAAACTTTCAAAAATCTTCCACATTTTTTGTCCGATCCTTTCCAAATTTGCACAGTGTCTTTATATCAATGAGGACACGAACCCTACAAAAAATGAGCATTATTGGTCCATGAAGTACAGAATTACCTCCCCTTGAATTGAGAAAATGGTGTTTATGCAATAAAGTCCAAATTTTTCATCCAATTCTTTCCAAACTTGCACAGTGTCTTCATATCAATGAAAACTCGAGCCCTGTCGAAAATGAGCAACATCGGACCATTAAGTCCAGAATTATCTCCTTGAGATGGCAGATTTAAAAATAATTATAGTGTACTCTTTTTTCCAATTAATAGTGCTATTAGAGTAAAGGATTTGCTGGCTACAGGCCAGGTTTCTCTGACACGATTCTCTTCTGATGGCTTTGCTGCAGACCACATAAACCCTTAACCCAGAACAGTTAATTCTTTCTGCAAATGTTTGTGACTGTGGAAATCATTGAAATAAAAGGAGAAATTGCTGAAATTAGCATTTTCTCCTTTCATCACAATGCTTCCTACCCTATTAAATCAGTTTCTTCTTATTCCATTATAATTTAATTTGTCGTCTGCAACCTCTTTCAATTTGGAAAAGGGTTAACTACCAGAAATCAATTAATGCTGTAGTTTTGTTGATGAGAAATTATTTTTCCTTTAAAATGGGAGGTGATTATTGCTTAGGAAATTGCTCTGGTAGGGTTGAATCATTGTGGGAAATTGAGAAATTGTTCAGTCCATAATATGTTGATTGGTAAAGGGTTAAATGGATACCATTTTTAAAATGGGAGGTGATTATTGCTTAGGAAATTGCTCTGGTAGGGTTGGATCATTGTGGGAAATTGAGAAATTGTTCAGTCCAAAATATGTTGATTGGTAAAGGGTTAAATGGATACCATTTTTTTCCAAGTTACCCTTTTCCTTATGCGAACATGGGTTGCCTGTTTAGTGGATGATATCTTGTCAATTTTGAGAAGAAAGAGGAATCTCTTCAAAACAAGCAAAAATTCCTTTTATCTCAATGTTTAAGTCCACTTTTTAGCGTACCTGAGCAGATCATATTTTCCTCCTAAACCATTGAGCCAATTTCAACCAAATTTCATGTGGAGCATCCTTACGTCACGGGAAAAAAATATTGTTAAAAAAAAATTTGGTCACATAACCCAGCTGGCCGCCATGCCCATATATGGTCAAAACCTTAAAAAATCTTCTCGTCAGAAACGGCTCGTCGGATTTTCAATTTTTTTTACAGGGATGATCCTTAAAGGCTCCCCTAAAAAAGTTGTTCAAGAAAATTTGTTTCGTCGAAAAACATGGCCGCAGGAGCTCTTTGAACTTTGCATGTTTATACGTTTTTGCATATTTTGTGAAAACTTTGAAAATCTTCTTGTCCATAACCATAAGGCCTAGGGCTACCAAATTTGGTATGTGGTGAAATCTTATAGTCCTCAACCAAATAGGTAGAAAACATTGTGTTTAAAGGAGATTTTGCTTGCTATGAGCAATTTCTTCTTTTGTCTTCTTAAGTCATCTGAGGTAGAAGGGTAACTCCCCTAACAGTACTTCAAGAAATCCTTCATTGCATAACACCTGTGAAGATGTAAGGTCAACTTCTGTTGAACCCATAAACCCTTTACCAAATGACAACTTTTGGACTGTCCCAAATTCAAAGAGGTCGCAGATGACAAAGAACATTGTAATGGAATGTGAAGAAATAGCTTTGGTAGGGTTGAAATCATTGTGATAAAAGGAGAAATTGCTCAAAACAAGCAATTTCTCCTTTAATCACAAATGATTTCTAGAGTCGTCTGCAATAAACCAGTAAATTCTTGTTTGTAGTATCACCTACCTGGGCCTTACTTAATTTGTTCAAACTTTGCTTCTGGGGTCAAAATTGGCCCCATCCCTGGGGTCACTGTTTGTCTTAGGCTCATTAAATAGATATTGACATTTGGTATAATACTATTTTGTTAGATCATCTTTTAAAACTTTGAACAAATTCGGATATGGTTAAAAGGCATGGCAGCTGGGACAACACTGTTTTCCTTTATATGGTATGTTATGTAAGAAATGACCGGTTGTTACTATTATAGTTTGCAGTCTTTTCGGGCTGAGAGGAGCACGGATAAAACCGATTGATAGTTCGTATCTTTCCGTAACAGCTTTTCACCAATCGGAACCTTTCGTAGAAATTTTGCAACTCATGATCAGCTAGCCGGCTGGAATTAACCGAGTATTTCATTTTGAAACTTGGTCAAAATGATAACTCAGGTGAGCGATCCAGGGCCATCATGGCCCTCTTGTCTTGTAAGAGTGAGCATTTGATATCTTTCATGATAAATGACGCTTCTTCATATCAGCCCAATAATACTAAGTTATCTATCTGCCATTTATTAATCTTATATAGATCTAATATGATGTTTTTTCCGCATTCTGCAAAAGATTAAAGATGCCAGTGTCTCTGATTGAAAGGTTAATCACAAGCTCATCCCATGGACTGGACACATCAAGGGCGTTGTTGTCAAAACAATTCCATAATTATTACTGGATAAAATGTTATCACTCTGTGTGTAAAACTTGGCTGACGGGATTATGTACAAATTAGCCAAACCTGTTTTGATTTACTGATGTCAGGAGTAATGAATGGCAGATCTTCTTGATAAGTAATGTTCTGGGTCCTATCTATCAATTTGACATATTTTTCCATCCTTCTTATTGCTGATCTATCAGAATTGTCCTAAATAACTCACGGCGAAGGCAATTGGTATTGTGTCTCACAGTACATTAATCATTCTCAGTAACATAAATCCTGATTGTGTTCAAAGTAGAGTAGGTACTATTGTTCTCATTTTCTTATCAAACAATTGGTTGGGATATGGAAATACCGATATCTGCAGCCAATTGTATAAACACTGGTTAAAAATTACCACGGTTAAACAATGACCATGGTTATTATCGTGGTTAAGTTACCACGCAGTAAATCCGTTTGTTCAAAACTTTTAACCGCGCGGTAACTTAACCATGAAAAAAAAAATAACCACGGTAATTATTACCACAATGCATTGTTACAATTTTGAACAGTTCGTGACTCACTTTTTTACAATTTTAAAAAAGTTCACGACTCATTTTTTCACAAAATGCGGGTGGCAAGGCCGCTTCATTAAGATGGGATAAAAAGCCCTGGTTGGTGGTCACCATTCCAATCAAGTCGCCTTTCCGCTGGCTACTGTGGTGTCCTGCAATACGTTTCAAAACACTCAATGTGGGATCATAATGTCAAGTATACATCATGATACTTGTATATGTTGTTGGCTTATAACAATTTTTCAGTCAAGAAAGCGTGTACTTGTGTAGAAAATATCAGATTTGTACTTCTGGACCATTTATAAGCTGTACTTTATATTGATTCTTGGACAAGTCATGTGTTAGATCTGTAGACGGATTGTCACGTATATCGGTAATTGTATAAATAAGTGGGTCAGGTGTGATATATAGATGACACATTAATTTCTTACTCCTAGTTATTGTGCTGGTGTGTGTGTTAGCCATCAATCAGTGCCCAAGGTAACTAAAGACGTGTCAATATCAAGTTTGGGAATTAATTGGCAACGGGCCGTGTTTCGGCCACAGGGAGTTATAAACAGTCTGTGGGGACACAGATGTCAAGGCAGAAAATTAATATTTGGAAGAGTACATTTTCTTGACCTTGCTTATTAATATGGTATCAGATTAATTGGTATTTTCTTTCTTCAGAATTCATGGACTTTTGTTGTTGTTATCTTACGTTATCAGTCTAAGGTTTGTCCAGTAGTTGTGAAGTATTTGTAGACCTGGTATTAAAATTGCACTGTAAACAGAGAGTTTCTGGCAACATATTTGTGCAATTCTGCATCCAGTACACAATAAAGGATTGTTGTTGATTTAAAAATTAAATAGGATTTTAGTTAATATATGATTGCAGAAAACATATTTTCATCAGTATCTAAGATACAATTGTAGACCAAATAAGGAATAAAATCTAACAAATTTATTTTAAGGTTGTGTAAAACACTGTACAGATAGTGAAGTAAAAAAAATCGGTAGCATCCGGGGTTTATTTACAAATAATGGAGTACATCAACATTATTTTTGATCACAGATTACAAAGAATAATAAAATAAAATAAAAAAAGAACACCGGAAAGAACACATATCTATATTAAACAATGGGCCCACATAAGAGATACTGTTTGTTCTAGGGCCTGTTTCCACTAATATGGATTTGTTTTTAACGGAAGTCTCTTCTTTTAAACGAAAATCCAGTCTAGGCAGTTATTGTCATCCCTGATTAGCCTTGTAGACTGCATAGGTTAATCTTGAATGACACTTTACGCACATGAATGAAGCCTGTTTCCACAAAGCGCAGAATATCACATATTACCATCCCATATATCGCAGGTTTGTGGACACAAGTGGTCTGACCTCTCGGAGCATGGGTTCGGCGTGACGGTCCTCAATGACAGCAAGTATGGACACTCAGCCTTGGACAACCTGCTCATGATGTCGCTGTAGGTGGCTGGGTTATAATGAGAGTTCTAGATTTTTACTGTGAGTCTCGTTCTGTGGAAACTAGGCTTAATTCGGACTTCCCGGGCTAATCTGGGATGGCACTTTACACAGATGCATTAGGCCCAATTTATTCAGAACAAGACTTACTGTTTGTTGTAGCATCTGTGGTGTATGACCGATTTTCAGGTGAAATGTGGCTTTTTCCTCTGTTTATATGTACATATCTACCTATTGTTACTATAAATTATGTAAGCTTGTTTTAAAATATAATTGATACAAAATTTACAAAACTAATGTAATTGTTCATCAAACCTGATGTCTATGCATAGTATACAACATAATGCATCGTGTTGTGCACATTCGACAAAGCTCATAATGCAATCGTTCGTTCACCTTAACGGTATTTATGAGGAATATTCAAATTCAGTTTCCTTGAATACACAATCATTTTAACTAGTCTTATATAAAGGCAAATTGAGAAATATATGTTGATTTATTTAAAGTAAATTCAAAGATTACGGCCACCCGGAAAAACTTTGCGAAGCCGAAATTTTGCAAACTTAAGTACCTTTTTGCTTTAAGATATTCATATTTTAGATAAAGTATGCGATACATAGTTTTGTTGTGATCATTAATTGATGTTTTTTAGCTCAGCTGTTTTCGAAGAAAACCCGAGGTATTGTCATAGCCCTCTCGTCTGCCGCGTCATCGTCGTCGTCGTAGTCGTCGTCGTCGTCCGAAAACTTTAATATTGGTCATAACTTTTGCATTATTGAAGATAGCAACTTGATATTTGGCATGCATGTTTATCTTATGGAGCTGCACATTTTGAGTGGTAAAAGGTCAATGTCAAGGTCATCCTTTAAGGTCAAAGGTCAAACAAACTTTTGTTTTTGTTTTCATGTTTATCTCATCGACCTGCACATTTTGAGTAGTGGAAAGGTCAAGGTCAATGATGACCTTCGAGGTCAAAGGTAAAAAAAATAAAAAAATCCAAGCACCCACAGCCGAGCGTTGTCATCCGCTCGACGGTGCTCTTGTTATATTATATTTTTATTTCATTATGTCTTCTTTGTTCAAAATATCTCCCATTGGATTTGTACATTTTTCCATGTGATTTTTTATTTTTTCAATGTGATTATTTTTCCCATAATTTGCGGATTGGAAATTAATCCTATTGGATTTTGTTTGCCATTTGAAAAAAAATGGGATTTTTTTGTATTACTAAAATATATATGTTTTTTTTCCGCATAAAACGATTATACAGTCCTTAAACAACGTTCACATTCTCGAACAGTACTTAAAATCGATAATGAAGCATAAACAAACATGTTTTCTTTGAAATCCCATAGGATTTTTTTGCCATGCAAAAAGTGGAAAAATAATCCAATGGGAAAAATCCCATGGGAAAAATTTCATAGTGAAACAAAAAACGGATGTTAAAAGGAAAAATAATCAATTATTAATATAAAATAATACTTTTATCGCTTACATTGTCTCAAAGAAACAAATCTTTAAGAAAAAGGGGACTTATATCGGTTTCGCAAAGTTTTTCCGGTGGCCGTTAAATTTAGAAGACAAAATAAAAAACTTCAAATGACTGACCACTTACTTTAGGAGTTTTATTCTCAAAATGTATGATGAATTTAAATTATATGACACAAAATTAAAAACTAAAAATAAACTGACACACGATTTTTGTTATTATTAAGTACTGAAGAGAGTATATGTGTTATGTGTTCAACATTATGCTTGTTGTTGTTTCTTTTGTAAACTGCGATCCCCAAAGGCTCCTGACAATATGGCGGATATGGAGACCCACACATTCACATACGCCTTGATGCCACATCATGGTATGGGCAAACAGTTGCCATTGGTGTGCACATACTCTCATCTCCATTCCATTACTTGTGTGTGTTTGGTTGTGTTTGCTTTTGCTTGTTGGACTATGTTTTACATATTTAACAATATTTGATTATATAACAGTCGTCACTTAACATACTAAAAAAATCATCTGCAAGTACAGCCAATCTTATCAGTTATTCTGAACGCACTCTTATGTCAGTACCTGCCTACAGTTACATGTATATCCGTACAAGTATAAGGCATACCACCACTATTTTTAACATTCCTCCAGTATTAAAGATGACTATTTTCGTTTTCAACCCTTGTTTTATAGGTCTAACACTAGGGTTTACTTTCAAGCATTTGCTGTTTACCCCGTGCGTGTTTTTGAGAAAATGCAGTCCGCACAGGCTAATCAGGTAAGAACTTTCCGCCTTAACTTGATTTTCTTTTAGAAGAGACTTCCCACAAACATAAAATTCCATAAAAGCGGAAAGTTTCGTCCCTGATTAGCCTGTGCAGATCTGGGACGACACTTAACGCACATGAATAAAGCCCAGTTTTCACAGACCGAGGATCATATGCTCTTTCCAGGATCTTACCAGGAAGCAGACGTTAACAAGCATGCCTACTGCTTGAACAACCCTCTAATTGTACATCAGCAACAAGAGGACAAGACTCCTGCTTCATTGTCGGTGTTCAAGATGCCTTCAAACCAGGTCGTCTTGGAGACGGTGAAAAAGGCGAAGAATTTAAATTCAGTGTTATTACTGTCATATTCAGTTATACACTTAAGTTATGGCTTAAAGCCACAGGAAATTAGGCGAATGTTCCAATTTTATTTTAAATGTATTAAAAATGAGTTCATTTATAAATGGTCTAGGTCCCGTTCATCCAAGAACAAGGTACAGAGGTCAAATCTTAGCAAAACCTTGTTATCACTCAAGAAAATGAGATATATACATGGATGCATTGCATGTTTTGCTAATGACCAGTCCTTTTCCCATTCACATCAACTGATTTCCTAAAAATGGATTCAGAATAATTTGAATTGGAAGTTTTTTTATTACTTCCATTTTACAAGTACTTCTTGAACTAACACCACTTTCTACCTGGATACAAACTGTTGTATCAAACTTGTCTCTACTGACATGTTTATAAAGCAAACGCGATGTTCATCTCTGTCTACAGCAATGATACATGTAGGACTTATTTAGCCTTTCTTCACGGTTTGAATATTTTTGAATCGAACAGGTTCACTGTTTTCCCCTGTGTATCTCCAATAAAAGACGGAAGGCCAATATCATTTATTTCTTTGAGACGTTTCCTTAATCTAAAGACGAAAATAGCACATCAAGGCTGCAACTATAGATCATTGGTGATTAGCTTATTTAATATAAATGCTAATTTTCTAAATCACATATGAAGAAAGGAGTAAGGCAATTTTCAGATTTAAAAAAAGACATATTTCATGTTAAATTGTCATGGTTTCTCGTTTTATTACATTTCATCAATTGGCTTGCTTTGTTGAAGGAAGATAATGATTATCCTAAAATGATCATGTAATGACTGACATCCCATGATTTGGTAAAATTGGTAAATGTATAGTTCAAGAAGAAAATTGAGGAAATACATTCAAGGAAATTGTTATTACCATTTTATCTTTGGGTGTTGAATGATCTAAGTGGATTTTTAATTTTTACTAGGCAGTGATCCCAGTTGTAATCATTTTATGTTTTAAGTTATAGTGTTCTTTCTTTAAAGTATTGGACGAGAACAAGAATTTCCCTCCTGATAGAGTTTGTGGAGTTTAATTTTTTGCTATATTGAATTGATTTAGTTTTAATAACTCATGTATGTGGAAACAAATGCCTGAATGTTTAATTACTAGGTCAATCTGCTATATTGAATTGCAGAATGTGCACAATCGACTTGAGTATATATGTTACTCACGATTTATTGTTTGCTAACAATATTGTAATTCACTACTCAACAGAACGGATTTGCGTAATGTTTAAACACTTAATTGAATAAATGACTAAGTAATTAGTCTGCAAGTACCTCTATATGAATAAACGAAACTGCATATAAACATGCTTATACTTTGGAAATAAAAAAGGACATTAGGTTTTTTAGGAATCTGTGTGTATGGTTTTTCGGTTTGTAAAAGATCTTTTAGTGAATACATGTTTGACTAACATATAATGTAATTACTTCCATTTGTACAAAAAAGAGTGTAAGCTATGGTAGATCATTGGCATATTATACAGTCAATAAGGGTTAATTGTTTTTACTTTTATTTAACAACATATTGTAATGACATTTTTATTTTATGTTCCAGAGTGAAGATGACGATGCATTGATCTTGCGTTTCTATGAGTCGTTTGGGGGAACATGCACCGTTTCTATGTCTACCGTGTTGAAGTTCAAACACGTGAAAGTGTAAGTACTGGGATTGTGGGAAAATATATCTACACATGTGTACTGTTAGAATTATGTATGAAAGTAATAGCTTTGTACGTACAAAATATGTTAATATCTTGCCTGGCATCCCAGAATGTGCTAATGGAACTGCTGTGGTTTTCTGTATACACAACGTTACACATACGTTTAAAAGTATGCATTTGTAACTGGATTTTATTTATCAACCTCTTGTCTACCTTTTGGAGCATAACATGTTTATATAAAGCAACAGATTTAGACCTCATTGAGTTAGTTAAATTTGTTTAAAGAATTGAATAACATAACACTATGTCAAACTATTGTTAAATTGCATGATGTATACCCATTATTCATATAAAACACTTTAATTCTGAAGGTAAGTTAACAAAGTCTTATACAAAAATCAGTGCTTATGTCACATTTCACGGAGGTCTAACTTTCAAGCTGTTAGTGCTACCAACTGAGAAAAATATCCAGTTAACCAACTGTTGCATGTGTTTATAAAACAATAAACACGCTGTCATACTTCTAATAGAGCTGTAACATAGCTGCAGGTCCACCCATAATTTCATAAATAGAATTCTTGATTACCTTAAGCATTTCCCAGAGGTACATACCAGAGATGCAAGTTCGCATAGGATATGTGATTAAGTTTGAATAATTGATAATGAAGTATGATTTCATTTCCCCCGATGTTTTTCAATTATCGGGAACATCTGTTGTGGTCATCACGAACATATTGGTCAATTTCTGTTGGGACATGTGGTACATGCGTGAGCGATCCATCCAATCAACGAGAGTTATTCGAAGGGGTGGGTTTAGTAAATCGGGAGAAGAGTAACAGTCAACCAATCAAAAGTGTATAAGGCCAGATTTGTTATCTTTGAATTTTCATTTTTGGGTAGATTGAAGAGTCCACGTTTAGCCAGTGACGAGAGAAATTGAACTTTGTTGACGTGGCGGCCATATTGGCCGCCGTGCTGTTAGATTGTATTTCACGAACATTAGCAGGCGTTGTATTAGAAAATATTCAAGAGAAATAAATTGCGATGAAAACTCTAATGAACTGGTGTGTTTGTTCCTGTGTCTTCTTGTCGAAAAATACGATTAATTACGTCACAGAGCTTACCACTGGTATCTTGCAAGATCAGGTGTTGTATGATCAAAAGATGCATATTCTATTGTTTTTTAGCTCACCTGATTGCTTAGGTGAGCTTTTAGGATCGGTCTTTGTCCGTCGTACGTCCGTCCGTCTGTCCGTCCGTTGTCCACATTTGTTTTGTGAACACTCTAGAGGCCACATTTCTTGTCCGATCTTCATGAAACTTGGTCAGAAGATTTGTCCCAATGATACCTCGATCGAGTTCGAAACTGGGTCATGCTGGGTAAAAAACTAGGTCGCTAGGTCAAAAAAAAGAAAAACCTTGTAAACATTGTAGAAGTCACATTTCATGCCCAATCTTCATGTTACTTTGTCAAAATGTTTGTCTTAATGATATGTTATTTGAGTTCAAAAGTGGTTCCGGTCCTTTGAAAAACATGGCCGCCAGTTGGCGGGGCAGTTTTCCTCATTTGGCTATAGAGAAACCTTGTCAACACTCTAGAAGTCACATTTAATACATTGGTTTTATTGATATCTCGGACAAGTTCGAAAATGGTCAAGATCGATGAAAAAACATGGCCGCCAGTGGGCGGGGCAGTTTTCTCTATATGCATATAGTGAAAACATGTGAACACTCAACAAGTCACATTTTTGGCCCATTTTTTATGAAATTTGGTCAGAACATTTGTTTCCTAGATACGAGAGTTGCGTTTGAAAATGGTTCCGGTCCGTTGAAAAACATGGCTGCCAGGGGGGGCGCATTTAATTATATTTATATAGTAAAAACAGCTTGTGAACACTCTAGAATTAACATTTTTTGCCCAATCATTATGAAACTTGGTAAAACATTGGTTTTATTTATATCTCAGATGAGTTCGAAAATGGTCCCAATCGGTCAAAAAACATGGCCGCCTGGGGGGTGGGGCAGTTTTCCTTATATGACTATAGAGAAACCTTGTGAACACTCTAGAAGTCACCTTTTTTGCATAATCATCGTCAAACTTAGTCAAGACATTGGCTTTATTGATATCTCGGACAAGTTGGAAAATGGCTCAGCTCGGTAAAAAAAACCACACTTTTTACCTCACCTGATTACTCAGATGAGGTTTTAGGATCGGTCTTTGTCCCTCGTCCGTCCGTCTACATTTGGTTTGTAAACACTCTAGCATTCACATTTCTCGAGTATTCTTTTATCAAAGTTGCTGAGAAGCTATATGGCCACAAGATCTCGGTCAAGTTTGATAATGAGCAAAATCGAATAATAAATACCAGAATTATTGCCCTTAGATTGTTGAAATTTTCATTATATTATACAAAATCCTTGTCAATACTATGTCATAATATTTATTTTTGTAAGCAAAGTTTGATGTTTGGTCATGAGGGGTCAAAATATAGGTCACCAGGTCAAATTTTACAAAAACCTCATAAACACTCCATACGCAGGGTTCTCAATAAGAGCTGGCCGCCGGCCAAATCGGCCGTTTGAAATCAGATTTTAGCCGGTTGAAAATCGCGCAGATTCAGAAAAAAACGAATTTAAGACAAAAAAAAAAGCAGATCGACCGAAAATGGCTGCCATTTTACTATTGCGCAATCAATAATCCGGGTCATTGGAAAGCTTAACTTTGTATTCAACAATAGGAAGGGTCATTATGATACGGAGCATGGGTTGCATAGCACTATATTTTCTGACAATTTTGTAATTTTCTAGCAACAAACTAAAAGTCCTCGTGCATTTCATGTAAAACGTGCGAAAATAAGAAATCATGTACATCATGTAATTCTTTCTCGGGGAAAGCCTGGGCTTTTAATTTGAATGATGATAAAAACTTGTAATGCTTTGTTTTAAAGTGGAAACTTTTTATGTAAATTACGCTTCACTTTAAAGGCTACAGTCGTTTAGATATGTCAGAATTATAATGGTAAAGTGGGGTTATTGTTTGTCGCACTACACAGGCGTGAATGTGTATAATAGAGGCGCTAAAAATCTAGAACAAACTGGAATTTGGAAAACAACCAGAAGTCCCTATTCACACCTACCGTTACCCGGCTACCCGCGAAAAAAACTCGTTGACACCTACCTTTACCAGCTATCCGTTATGTGGTCAACAGCCCAATGTAAGCTGCAAATTTAGAAGTGCACAAACAAAGACAAAGACATTTTTTATTTTATTCAAACATTTTATTTTGTGTAAAGATCTGTAAATATCTGCCGTTACCGACTCTTTTTTGTTCCGACAACGGCCCCTTCAGTCTATAAGATAATAGGGTGTAGTTTGTGATTATTTACGATTTCGAAATGATTTTTGCGCAATTTAGCAACCAGGATTGCATTGTATCAATGTTTTACGCGCACCAACTTTTTAATTTGAAACTTTGAGCTAAAAAACTGCGCGGTATACGTGGTAAAATATTCCATGGAGTGATTAAAATTGCCTGATGTTACATAANGAAACTTGACCTCTAAATTGCATAATATAAAAAAAACAATCATTTGTTATTATAATACACTGTACACGGTACTTCGTTGACAAATGTTGTTAAAATTATGCTTTGGTGTATGTTTTTTAGTGTGTTAAGTTTTCTTGATTCATGTGATTTCTGTAAAGTTCTTTGTTGTTTTTGTAAAAATATTACTTTGTTGACGAATGTTGTTGAAATTATCCCTGTGGTGTATGTTTTTTTTATGGTTATAGTTTTATTCATTCATATGATTTCTGTAAATTTGTTTATAAATGACCCCTTTTTTGTTTTGGTTAAAGATAAAGGATACTTACAATTATTAAATCACTTAGAAACATGTGTTTTTGTATTTAAGTTTGAGGCCATAAAACACATCAAGCTGACTTTGAAGTCTTTTTCATTTACCTCTGGGTATTGACATACTTTTGTTAGTTTTGCCCTGTCTGTCCGTCCAGTCACAACGTACTTGTGTTCTGTTTTATGTCTAGAATACTGCTCTTCGTTTACTTATTTTATTACCTGATAAAAAAATGCTGAAGCCATATAGGAAATATAACTCCACAAATCTTGTTCATTTAACCTAGTTATATTTCCTTGCAAAAGTTTTCTGGATTACTGTTCCTGTCAGTAAAAAGCTTAGAATGTCAAGCAACGTTCAAAGAGAAATGGAGGAGCAAAGTTATACATAAAAATATAATCATGGAAAATATCTTTTTTTACAGAAACGACTGCATCAATATATATTCATTGTAGAGCATTCATGTTTTTAGTGGTGATTGGTCTATAAAAGACATGGCCCTTATTGAGGTTTGTTTCAATAACTCAAAGGTCAAGAACAAAGGCTTAATTTATGTAAAAATAGTTTTTATATTGGTACTGTACGTTTATGAAAATAACTTGACAATTGTTGATCACCATTTGACTTGAAATGCAACATTCACAGATTTAATCCAAATGCAAACATCTAGTTTTTGTATTGAACTTAATTTGAACACATTAATTACGAAAATAATGTATCAATCGTTGTATATATATATACGCTATGCTATTAACAACTCGAGTTTAACTATATTTATTTTATTTTTACATATTGGTGACTCACGGTTTTGGCGTTTATTATATATATTTATAATAAACGCCAAAACCGTGAGTCATCAATATGTAAAAATAAAATAAATATAGTTAAACTCGTGTTGTTAATAGCATAGCGTATATACTACATATCATTGTTTGTATGTCTAGTAAACGAAAGCATCTTCAGAGGCTTAATGTTAATTTAATGTTTCACAATCGTTCAAGTTTTGTTTCTCGTTCTATTTTAGCTCCACGCAAGGGTGATATTATATGTCCCATGCGACATTAATACACGCTTGAATGTTCAAGCGAACACGTCTCACTTCGCGTGAAACGTCTTATTAGACTATATAATTATCGGCCAGAGCTTTGCTAACAGTTTTAATGGACATTTTATATAGGCGAGTCACGCTGGGTGTAATAAACTAAACTATTTATAGCACACAAACAGCATTGCGTTCAATTACCATTATACTATTAAGTTGGATAAAAATAAAGCTCTAAATACTACGAAAATCTATACAAAATTGACATACTTAGAAATCGATGTAAACCGCATGATGCACATAAATTCTAAACACGTAACATTTACCAAGAATACACTACAATTATATATAAACTATAAAAGTTACGATGTATCTCCAGCAAATTGTAAAACAAACTAGGTTCAAGGAAGATCGTAAATATGTTTCATTCACGTAACAAAAATAGCTCTCTTGCTTACATCATATGAAGACTAAACATGACACCATTTAATAGGGTTCTGTATCTTTCTAGTACGTCATAAAATAGACTATACAATAATTTATATACAAATTAAACATATGTATAAATATGTAAAATGTGACATGTCTGTATATTGTATTTTGGGCCGGTGGCCTTTATTTACAAACTAAATTGTCTTGTCTTATAATCGTTTCTTCATATTGGTCCGAAATGTGTTTCTCGTTCAATACAAATTGACGTTTCAGTATGATACAGTTGTACCTACTCTAGTGTTTGACTGTATTTCAAATACACCAGTTTCATGTTCTAGCCTCGTTTTGCAAATATATCATTACACTTTGAAGACTATTCCGTCAATCCAATTTGTAAATGCTCTTGCCAGGGTCTCACCAGGACACTGAAGGTAGAAAACACGTTGACTGCTTGGAAAACCCTTTAATCGTTTGTCAGCATCGTAGATGATTTCATATACTATCTTCAACATCATTAATCACAATATAGCAAAAGTATCTATGCCGCATGTAGACTTAGTTGAGCTATTTTGAATGTTTGAACCACATTGGGATGTTTGTCTTGTCCCCTGTGTATCTACGTTGAAAGACGGATGGTGAATATAATGTATATAATCAATATATTTCCTGATCCAGAGATAAAAATTATGCCTCAATAAATAGATCATTCGCGACGAGCTTTTTTAATATACAAGCATGCATTACTAAATCGCATATAAAGAGAGAAGAAGAGCAATGTTAAGGACAAAATATACATATTTCATGTTGAATCGGTAATGATAGCCCGTTTTATAACATTACTTTAAGTGTTTCGCTTCGTTTTTTGAAGGAAGATAGTGATTATCCTTAAACGTTCTTGTAATGACTGACATCCCATTAGATTGTGTTTTTTTTAAAGGGTAATTTTGTTACCATATTTCCTTTGGGATTTCGATGGACTGTGTGTGTTTTATGTTGGTTACATTTCAGATCGATTTATTTTAGAAATTCAATTATTTGGAAAACATTGCTGATGTTTTTGTGAAACGTATAAATAAACACTAATGTATTAGATATGCGGGCCAAATAGAATTGCGAAACCTGCGATCTTGCCAATAGATGTAATGAATGAGTTATGTTTTGTGAATCATATTGAATTGGATTAAACATCCTCCAATATGTGATTGTGTAACATGTTTAATGCACACATTGCTATCTAGCTTTGTAATGTCTCGTTATGTCCTCTGTATGCAATTGCATATAAACCTATGTATTTATTCACACTATTTGTTAATCAATGGTTTGTTGAAGTATGTTCGAAGAATTCACTTGTGAAAGGCTTTGTGCTCGTATTAAGATAGTTCCTGATCATTATAACCTTATTAAATAGAAATGCTAATGTTTTTAGATCATATATGAAGATAAGAGATACGAAACTTACATGCAAAAATAAGAAATATTTCATATTGATTGGTCATGATTTCTCGTAATAGCACATTATATAAATTGATTTGCTTGAAGGATTATAATGATTATCCTTAAACTTTCTTACTGATATCCCTTAAGATTTGATTTTTGTTGATTTTGAAAAAAAAAATGAAAAAAAAATGAAGATATGCGTGAGATTGGTGGTATCATATTATCGTTCAGAATTGAATGAACTGTGTATGCTTTTATGCTTATTACATTTTGAAGTAAATTAGTGTTTTTTTTCGAAATCGTTTCTTCGGAAACAAGTATGATTATTTGGGAAACATTAACATGCATTCGTTAGTTCGCTTTTTATATGTAATGTATTACATATCTTTAGTGAACCATATTTAAATACACGAACCATCATGCAGTATTGGATAGAATAATCTGTAAAATGCAACATGAATATCTTGCAAACTAATTACTCAGTAAATACCTATATATGAAACTACAAAAAAATATACCATAGCTTGCAGAAAGAGCAGTCGGTGTGTTGTCATTTAATCTCATACAATACTTAACAGGTGTTAGTGTTAATACAAATGAAAATGCTATTACATTCACTTGTTCAAAAATGAACAGTGTATGAATGAAGATTGTTGCCATTATAATTATTGTTTTATCATTCATTATATACTTAAAACGACCCTTTTTTCCTGTTTTTACCTTGAGTGAGAATCTGCTGGAAAAAATCTAAGTTTTCACTTCAAAGGTACAAACATGTACTCGTATGATAAATTATAAGTTCTTCCATTAAACATTCTTCGTAGTGGAATGAATTTAAACCATGAAACAACACCATTTCCATGTATTTGTCATAAGTAGATTCAGTTTTGCCATACATGTGTGTATGGTTTATTAAATATACAATAGACATATAGTCCAGGAGAACACATGTTCAAAAACATAGTAACAGATACAAAGGAATGAAATGTGATCATTATTAAATTTCATAAGTTGTTAAATAAAGTATAAATACATGAAAATGATGTGCACGTTCATGCATGCCTTGTGACATTTGTCGTTATCTTATAAAAATAAAATAGCTCATGATAAACAGAACAATAATGTCCAATATCGCGGCTGAAAGTGTTCTTAATGTAGTCTGAAGAAACAAACTGGTATATGGTGACTTCAACATCAATAGGCGTCTTCCTTTTTTTGCAAGGAACCAGTAAACCACATTTAGATAGACGTAGGCAAAGTAATGCTCTATACATAGCGGGAACGACATTCATATTGCAAGCCAATTGACCTGTAAATGTTTGATCTAAAAAGCAACCACGAACTAATTTTACGAACCCGTTGGGGGAAAGTGTGTGTTTTTTTGTGGGCAAAGTTTCAAAGCCACATGTTTGTTTTTGTATGTATAGTATTTTGTTTATGGAAAAAAATCAGATGGCCGCCTTTGTTTAATTTCAAGGATTTAATCAAGGGAAGGTATTGAGAGGACATGCGCATTCTCTCTATTGTAAAGCAACTTTTATCTGACAAGGTACTTTGAGCTTAAACTGCTAGACGGTAAGCTTAAGCTTTGACCATCGAACATTTTTATGAAATCACGCATTTGTTTTAGAATTTACCAATGTCGTTTAAGAAGACATGTCCCTTATTTTAAAATGTGATTCGGGACATATTTCGTTACGGTTTATACTGTGATAACGCATGCTAGATCAGTCATTAGACAGGTTGATACAATGGTCAATAATTCAAGATTATTTAATAGGCAGGTTAACAATATTGTAAACTATTATCGCTCAGTTGCTAGACAGGTTGATACGTTTGTAAAGTATTATCAAACAGTTGATAAGGCGTTTTATTCGTTCATTCTATATTTAGTATTATTGACACAATTGCAATGGGATAAGGGGCAGATTCCTGAAGGTGTGAACTATTCTCTATCGGTGAATAGACAGATTCATCGCTTTATATCATATTCATTATATGTTGAAATCAAAGTCTTTACACTATGATAACATGTATTTTAAATATAAATCATTTTAATGTATGTTGACATATGTTTCTATGACAACTCGACATATGTTTGTTAAGACATTCATTTAAACATGTCTGTCGTAAAGAGCATCTTCGTAAAAACAGTTCCTTGACTATTGGTACAGAGAAATGTTGGTCATATATGTTCAATACTTGGCTGAGGTGATTATATAAGAATCAACAATCCTTATATGCCGTCATTATGTCAGCAGCGATTAATTACATACTTATTAATTAGAAATAACCTGCTCTTGTCTGTCAAGTTCTTGTCTGTCTGACAGATTTCTTAACCAACAAATTGGTATTGGCAAATATTCGGTGCAAATATCACATATTAAACATACTTACACTTAAAGATTTTTCATCTGATCAATTTCGTTTTTGTAACGAAGCAGTTGTTAAATGAAAATACCAATGCAAACCAGGAATACATTAGTTTACAGAACATACAAATTTATGTCGAATGATTTTTATGAATATATTGTATGAGGGCCTGTGACGGAGTCAAACTCTTATTTGAAACTGAATCAAAATTACATATTAACGAGAATTATCAGATTTGTTAATGCGGTTGACAAATTAATTTAAATTGATCTAAGTATATTATTTACATCGTCTAAAAATGATGAATTCTAGCTGAATATGCATAACATATATTTATTGTCAACCAACGGACGATTTCGGCGTCATGTTCTATGCACGTTTTGATTGAGGGCTAACCTACACAAATACCCCAATATATTCGGGACATTAATACATGTGAAAAAGTAGATCACCATGTTACCTGCTTATTTATAATATATATTAAATACAAAATAAACATAGAAAAACGCGCATAGAACATGAAAATATTTCAGGAATGTCAATCATCTGTAGCCGATTTTTGTTTTAAATCCTCATCCTTTTCACTGTCTCCAGGACTACCGTTTTTGCTAACTCATAGTTGACCATAATTAGGATTTGTATAATAATAATTCGTCATCATGTGTATTTATCTAACAGAACATCTTGTAATAAAGTAATGTACTTTATATCAATGCTTTACAGTTATTAAACAAGTTCAATTTCTACATTTAACCATGTTTCTTAATAATAAAGTTATTTAAGTATCCCTTTCGTGTTAAACTCAAATAACGAGAATCAACTATTAACTGTCTATATTCCAACCATTTAAAGACAACGTATAACGTATTTTGTTTCAATGATCAGCTCTACTTATAGTATGATACGCCAAATGTAAACATCTTAATTGCCCATGGCCAATATTATAAAGACACATGGTTCCTTTGCATTAATCAATATTTTGTTAGGTTTGAAACCGAACATTGGTCGTGCTCTCTTGTGTGTATGTATCAATAATAGAAATAATTCATGTATCATTTACGCCTTCGAGATATGTTTTGTTATTAATTTATCTTTTTAAATATCTCAGTAAACATGTTTTTCCTGAAGTTTAATTAAATGTCGTGTTCTGAGAAAACTGGGCAAAATGCATGTGCGTAAAGTGTCATCCCAGATTAGCCTGTGCAGTTCGCACAGGCTAATCAGGGACGACACTTTCCGCCTAAATCGGATTTTTGCTAAAAAGAGACTTCATTTAAACGAACAATTCCATAAAAGCGGAATTGTCGTCCCTGATTAGCCTGTGCGAACTGCACAGGCTAATCTGGGATAACAATTTACGCACAAGCATTATGCCAAGTTTTCTCAGAACACGACACATTTAATAGAAAAGCTAATTTATTAAATCTCATAATATATTGGAAATACTGGAGATAGTGGACAAAACATATATTGGGCTTTTCCTGGATACAATAAAGCAGCTCAAATTGATTTGGTCAAGCTTTGTTCGTTTAAGTACATTAAGGGTATTCGTTTAAACTTCGTTCTTGAAGAAAGATATTGACAACCCTGCATCGATCTACGTGACAATCTATTCAGTTGGTTAATTAATATGTTAAGTTAAATGAACCATGTGTATTATTTTTTCTGCCAATAGCAATTTGGACCGATCATAAATTGAAATCAAATTGTTTATTATTTTTTATTTTTTTTTTCAAAACAATATGCATAAAAAAGCATGCAGTATTAAAATTCAGAGGCTTGAATTGCAAATTATCAGTTAGTATAAACATATTAAACGACAATAGTATGCTACTACAACGTAGGAATCGTTGAAATAAAATCATACCCACTCTTCACAGTGTGCAGGTGTAAAATAAGTTGTAGATATATTATCAAGTAAAATAATAATACATTCGGTCGCACGTTAACTTTAACGATAATATAGTCTTGCATTTACTGCATGGGATATGGCAATACATTTATCATGCGTTTCTAGGCACCGTTACTTTAACTACCATTCTTAAGCTAAAAAAAGTGCACTTAAATGGTCTTGAGGTTTTTCTGTACTTAATGTTGCAGACTTAAAATAACACAACAGAATGAAATACATATTGTATTACAGTATGCTTATTACAGGGAATTGTTATGTTACAAACCTAAAACCAAACCGACATTCGTGATAAAAAGCAATATTTATAATGATAGTGAAGAATATTTAACAGCATGATTTTATCAATACACACTTTATTAACAAGGATCAATAATAATCATACAATGTTGGTGTATGTATGTTTTTGTGTGTGTGTGTGGGAGCGCGCATAGTTGAAGGTAATTTGGTTAGTCAAGTAAGTTTATGCGTGTATGTGTCGTGCACTGATACGGAAAGTACCTATACGGTTATCGCAATTCAGTGGTTACAAACATACATTCATTTTATATTATTTTTATATAAACAAAACGAACACACACTTTGAGAGGATAAGACATAAATAAGTAGAAATCGCAATAATTGTGCACTGTCGTTTTTTATCGCTCACTGAACCATTTCTTGTCCTTTTTTAATTCGGGTTTATAACGCGTATAAATTATTGTTATATGTTTATTAAATATTTAAATATATTTACACTCAGTGTAAATCGATCCAATTTATCATCAACAGGGCAAAAACCCACATGAAACATGTCATTGTTATCAAACAATCTTGGATCTCATGGTCTGCATGTCCGGATTTATAACACTCTTTACAAATGAACGAAACATACACAAATGAACCCAGGCAACAAAAAATCATCAAACAAAATATATATAATTTAAGACATTCAATAATGATCCGTCATCCAAATGTAAAATAATGAAACTTCAGCTGGGGGAGAATAACATTATCATCAAGTGCCTTATCGGACAAGCTGTGCATTGTGCATGCTTTACGTATGGGCGAAAGCAAAAGATGTATGTCACGCTGGTTTAAGTTGTCAATGAACACACTAATTAACGTTGTATGGTTGATTTAGGGTTACACATAGCTTTATAAAAGATAGAACGGAAATAGGTATATGTGTATCGTGACGTTATCATGACTTATCGTTCTTGTAACGTTGACAAAAAGTAGTTGGGAGCATGATGTAGTTGGAAGCCGATTTGTCCTAGTGTGCTGATGAATCGGCTTTTTTTTCGCCCATTACTTGACTCTTAATTAAGCCAAACAATAGATTGTCTGTTTTCTAAAACATCTCCAACATTAGTGTAGGTAAGTCATGCAATATGTATATGTCTCTTTAACTTTGTATGATACACCAAGTATTTCTCTTGACTGTTTTAAGGTTTATACGGTTGTTCTTTGTTAATTAACCTGGGCTAAGTTTAGTTTTGGATATCTTGTAAACCTTTTTAAAAGCAAAATGTTTTTAATGGACCGTTCTAAAGTGTTCAACAGACAGACAGACGACAGACACTTTTATTGGCACATACAATAAGTACATAGTCATATAAACATAGCAAATATTTCAATTAGAAATGTCAAGAAGAATGTTCGTAACATATTCGATGTGAGACAAATACTTGGAGTCTATGTATTACTGATACAAAATGGATATTAGATCAATTATTACTACAACTATTAAATAACATCCAACCATTAATATAATCAGATACAATCAATGACGACAAACTTGAGAAGACATTGCATATAATTAGACAATAAAAGCGGCATTCAATAGCAAAAATTATATATAACATACACATTTGTAAATATACACAAACAAATCCAGCAAAAATGTGATGTTCTTGATGAGTTCTGATTTTTTGGTACTCGGCCTATTATAATAATACAAATTGAAAAAGCGAATGCGTCATTCTATACAACAATTACAAATAATGATAAAGTGGAATTCATCCTCAATATCGTGGCTGTTGCACAGTAAGCATGTCTTCTCTCTCGGAAGTCTACCGTTCCGTTCAACCCGGTATGTCATCGTTTTTAAATTTTGTTTATTCAAGTGTGTGTTCTGCCTAGTGCTTTCGGGATGTGTTACACAGTTTGACAATATGTTCCCTTCCATGGAGATAAGAACAAGTGCATATATTACGCACCCCCCTTCTGGTGTGCTAAAGCTTCGCTTTGTTTATATTGAAATGCCATTTAAGAAAGTACGTGACCAGATGTTTTGTTAGTTTAAATATTTTGAGCTGCTGAAAACCAGGTACTCAATTTGTCGTGGCCCTTAAGTAACGTTATCAACATGTATTCTACAATTCTACCTTGTGATTGCCAAAAATGACATATTTATGTCAACAAATCGATGGACGTGCTAGTAATTCGACCAGTAGTCTCGTCTTTGCATTCAACCTTTATTTCTGTGCCACCAAAGTTAAATCGAACAATAACCCGTTGATCAATACCTCTACCAGACATCGGAACAACCATAGAGCCTATCTTCTTACATCCATCATCAGTGACGTATTTGACATCTTTGTTTGTCGTAGTGTATATTTCAATGGTGAAAGATGTGTGAACTATGAATGCAGTTCCTATTTTCTTTTCGAACTGATATTAACCAGCATTTAACGTTTGACCGGATTGCACAAAGATGCTAAATTGGTCATCACAGTAGTCTCCAAGATCGGTTTTAATTAGTTTTTCTACAGGATCGCTCCCCTTCACAAACGGTCGCTTGCTTTTCACGCCATATATATACTTGGACACTCTTTGTGTAATGGAATTCGGAGAGTGTCCAAATATAACAGCACCCCTGAGAACCGCAAGACCAGCATCAGGCGGAACTATTACTTTCATTCTTGCGAATTCTTTCTGAATAGTCTCATTCAGCATTGGTGACTCCGAGTATCCCCCCACCAACAGTATAGCCTCCACACCGGATGCCTCATCCTTCTTTAGCAGCTGATTCAGATGAAGAACAAACCACCACTGATTGCTTGAAGAATGACCGAAAAATGTTATTATCAATACGAAACTTGTCACCCGATAGAATTGTCTAAAATAAAAATAAAAATATGTTTCACACGTCACATTATTTGGAAACACGCTAAATTATTATATTGTGAATTAAATTATTATAATAATTGAACTTTTAATAGTTTCAATAACTGTTCGTAATAATTCACACCAACACAATAATGTACATATACTAAACAGTAAAATATTAAGTACCTGTTTTGCGTATTGCGAAGACTGTACAATTTGTTGCAATGAACGTCCTTTGCTGTTTACAAGCTCTATGAGAGCTAACGGTATTTTTATGACCAGAAGTCTTTCACTTTTTGTGTCCGTTGCTCGCTTCTTTGTCTCAAAGTCACGGAGAAGGTCTATGTAGTCTTCCATGTGCTCTTCTTTGAACCGCTTAAGCATGTCTTTTCCTAAATTAAAAATCGCGTAAAAATGATATTATTCCTCGTATACAACGTTAATTTAAGAGTTTTTTTTATACCACATTTATATAGCGCCCTTTTCATACTCGAGATGTACGTTCAAAGGCGCTTTACATTTTTTACCCTGATCACGGGTACCCATTTATACACCTGGGTGGAGAGGAGCAGATGTGGGGTACATTTCTTGCTCAAGGAAATTTCAGTGGTCAGGGCGGGATTCGAACCCGGGACCTCTCGATCCCCAAGCCAGCGTCCTACCATTAGACCACTGCTCCCACAGACCACTGCTCCCCACAAGAGTTCATACTTGTTCATGTATAACTATTGGTATATTGCAAAAATAGTTTTCAAATAAGTTTATATATACAAAAAACGACATACAAAACAACTAACAGTAAATGATGTGATTAATTTGTGATTACAGTTTATTAAAATATAATACTCTACAATGGATAGTATTTGGTTTATTGAACAATTAGTTTTAAACTATTGTTTTTATTCGATGAAGAACATTTGAAACACTTTTACCTATTAACGTTGCGATACATTCCAAGAAAGCATGGTCAACCATTGTTCCACCCCACGCTCCGCCTGTAGCTTTGTAGAGTTCTTTTAGTTGTCCTCCGTGGCATACCTCGTGAACAGTTATGTCGATTGTGCCACCTAAATAAAATAAGAATAAGCCAACAGACACTTATAAAATGCTTGTCGCACCTGAAAATCATAGAATTGTTGTTTTTTTTTTTAATTCTGACCACAGAGTCCTTTTTGCACAGCACCTGATTGTTATCACTTAAGAACTATGTTTCTATTCTTTGAAGTATAGTCTATATAATTTGCAACACACGTTACTTTTATTTAAAAAGTTAATGGTATAAAATGGCAGCATTAAGCAGTTTGCTCGTATTTAAAACACATTTAATCCTCTAGTTGCTCAGAACAGGCTTGGTTTAATTATTTTGTTGCAAATTTGTTCTTCCTAGAGCAACATAAAACGACCTTTTGTGACAGGATGAAACGCAGTAAATACACGTTTTAACTAAAGTCCTTATTGTTGACAAATTCTAGAAAATTATAGTACGCGCTCCATATTATCGTAATGCGTCTTCGAAATTCGCTTTTATTCAGGTTGTAAACCTTTTTAACACATACGTGATGCGCATGTATTAACGCGTCTAGATAGTTATTTTTATTTTTAATACCTCCTGCATCTATGACCATGTATTTTTTGCCCGGTTGAAATCTTGATATACTGCCTATTTCGCCAACTTGTACGGGGATGTGTCTGCAGTATATAGATGCTGCCTCGGGTTCTAATGCAATCGTCAACTGTGAACCGGATATTCCAGCCTCCAAGAAAAACATTTGATAAAGAATCAATTTTTAAATGTCAACTGGGTTTACATAGTGTATGTTGATGAAACATGTATTTAAATGCATACACTATTTTGCTTTTTACAAGTATGCACATACTACAAATATGTAAGCATTATTGGTGCAATTCTCATTGAATGACTCTGTATCCATATAAGGAACAGTCAATTGTACTTAATAACTTTGCAGAGCTCGTATATTATTTCTTCTGTTACAACCAACATGATGTTGGTGGATTGAATATTGACGTTTAACACTGTTATATTTATTTAACATTGTCTTTGAAACCAACGGTTTGATGAGAGAATATGCATCACAAGAAGCTGCATTGTTTTCAGGCACTTTTCAGTATTTTTTTAACATGAACCAATTCTTCTTCAAAACAACAAAACTACAAGTATGTTTCATAAAATGGATGTAAACATTAACAATAATGTTTCATCTCACATAAAATATCAGGGGCCATCTTCATTGGAAACAACTTGTAAATTAAACCCAGTAAGAATAAAACAACGCTAAAAACATTCACTTAAGCTTCTGTAATAAGCTAACTAGAAAATTATTTGCAATACGAAGCCGGTCACTGTTTTGACTTAAAGATTAAACATTCAAAAACAAATTTACGCTTTGCATGTCATCACAAATAACACACATGATTAAAACAATAGTTTCGTGTATGGCTAATCATCGAAATAATAATGCGTTTGTAACGTGTTTCATCGATAATGAAGCAAAAACTTGTCTTACCAACATATCTTTTCAATTAACCGAATCTTATCTAAAGCCAGTGTGGTGTAGCGGTACTGAGTTAGCTTCTGTTTCGAGAGGACCCGGGTTCGAGTCTCCGGGAGCATATTTGTATTTGATCTTTTGTCTGATTTTATTATTATTTGAAAATATTTCAACTATTTGAGTGTATAAGTAAATTCGTACAATGACATTTGTCAAATATACGAAATATTGTCATATTATTGCTCCTTCGTGGATTATCGCGCAGCTTCAAATGAGCGTACAGATGACCGAAGCTTGTCAGCAGACACATACATTTTAATAAGTAAAACATTATATGCATATATGAATTGAAATAGCAAACCTCTTGAGCAGCAAGTCTCATGAATTGTTTGGATGCATCATTCAATATAGCAGGAACTGTGATTACCCAATGTATGTCGTCCGGATCCAAACAGTTTATACGCTGTTTACCCATAGCGGTCATATCATCTACCATGCATCTGGAAAGCAGATTTAAAACTAAATTCAAAGGTTCTAATAAAACATTCAAAAGTAACACCTTCTAAATTATTATAAATCATTTAATAGAACTGTGAAACTATAAAATTGACTATAAAACATTCACACACGACGATTATTCATGAACTATTTCTGAATGATGCAGATTACATATATTTTGATTGGATACATATATTTTTTAAAGACTATAGTGTCATAGTAGGTGGTTGATATATAGTCTTTACATCGATCGACTAAAGATACAATGCACTTTACTATTATTCAACACATGACCGTGTTTTTCTATACATGTACATGGCGACAGGATGTGACGCACCTGATGGATAGCGAGAACACGGTCATGGCAGGGAGGCTTTTACCAGTTTCGTCAGCCAACATCGTGTCCGTATGTATCGGCTGTAAATATAAACACTTTATATAAATCCGTAGAAATGATGGTGAAGTTGGGTATATCACACAGTTATTTGTCGGAATTACCGATTTAAAGATAATACCACTACGTACTTATTATACTAATTGTAAATGTTTGATAAGTACGTTTAAAATAAAGGTTTTACCACGAAATTTAAAGTACCTTGTTCCAAAGCATCATTTTGAAACTCTGGAAATAGTACCACTTTGTGTGTTCTCCTGTCTGACATAATTGGCTATAGCGCGTCTCTGCATCAAAACCAAATAAGTCCAGGGTTTTTCCATCCGGTTCGATTAACACGCATGTTGGTCCTGCAATGACATTAATATACGATTATTGAAAACTTGAACTACATATTTTTTTATCATAATTCATAAAATGTGTTTCTTAAACAAAACAACAACACAACTTCATAACTGTTTCTGGTAAGTATCTATTCCAGATTTTCTATAATGTATAACACCTGGTCAATACACAGGTATATTTAAGTAAAGATAAACATTTTAGTATGACTTATACACATCCCTATACAATGGTCTCCTAAAACATCAGCTTAGACATCATTAAATAATACTTATAGAATAAAAAAACCATTAAGTCATATCTTTTGTAAATTCAATAATTAAATTATTGTTCAATTGCACTGTGTACATTTATTCATTATACGAATAAAACTGAGTCTGTTTTTTTATGTGTTTAGGCTACGTACACTGATTACCAAGGGCAAGAGTTTGATTTATTTTAAATTTAAACATCAAACGAACTTCTGCATTTAAATAGTTTGAACATCATGAGTTTTTGTAAATCTTTCTGTTAACGTCTTTACCCCAATTAAAAGGTTAATTTATTTTTTGTTTCTTCTCATATCAAGACGGCTCAAATATAAACGGTCCAAGTCATTTCTGTTTCTGAGTCAAAACGAGGATATTTCGCGGCCGGGAGAATATTGTGGATTTGGCGCGACGTCGTACGACGTCGCCGACGGCGCAAACGTTCACGTTCCCAAGACGTCATAATTATTTATACTGTTGTTTATGATTGTCAGTTGTACATTTGAAACAGTAGTAAAAGGTCGAGCCTGGACGACGCTATTCTTCTTATTTCACAACCGATTTACAGTTATACGATCGCAAACAATATTTTAGGTGTATATGGACCAAATATCTGTAACCTTATCCTAATGCGCAAAATATTTAACCGTAAGATAAGAATATCACCCAACGAATTCTTATATTAAATAGTTAGGAGTAATTAGTATCTCATCATGAGGACATAAGAGAATTGATAGTAGGGACTTAGTATATCGCAATAATGCGATACTTTATTCTGATTAGGATTTTCATTGTTATAATGACAATACTACACATCCATACATAATCGAAGTTTTTGTTTGTTTCAATTTATACAGATTTCCAATGTGAGTTCAGTTAATAGGCATAATAAAGACAATACAAAAAGCAACTACAGTGGCATTTCAATGCCGATTCAATCATCGGCTATTATTAAAATTATTAGTAGTATTAGTACGTACCTTTATTAAATGTCAGTTGATTTCCAGTCCATGTTTTCGCTTGGTCCTTGCATGGATCCGCCTCGAAGTCGTTTTTCAATGAAAACGCCCAACCGGAATATGTTGTCCCGAAGTCAATAGCTGCAACCACCAGACGACCGCCGCCTGTCGCCTGAGAACATACGAAGTTCCAAACAAACCATTTTGCGAGTTTCTGATTTCTTACTTTAAATAAATATATAACTACTAAACACTTGGTAAGTTAAAAACTCAATATAATTGTAGGCATCTATCAATAATGAAACTCAAGCATCGCTCATAATCCAATTTGAATAGTCGATATGCTGTATGTTCACAGTATGCTTGACCATATACTAGAACTGTTAACCATTAAAAAATATTCAGCTGAAACTGATGTTTTGATATCTAATTTCGTTTTGGGTAACATAGATTATTTAGAGAGAATACGCCCTTATTTTATTTCATAACTATTAAATTATTCCACTTTCCAAATGTTACATATAGTGCAAGATCATATGTGCAGAGATAAATGTGTTTAAAAGGATGTTCTGAGAACAAACAATGAATTATGTGTGCTAGCATTTGTCTGTGATATTGCGCATATTTTCTCATAGCAGAAGTATAAAAACAGCATTACATACCTGAGCAAATTTTAAAGGAGCAAATTGCACTTTGGCTTACATTTATAGTAAGTGTACCTTCATTTATCAAAGCAACCGAAGTGTTATAACGTTCTTTCCTAATCATTTTACAAGTCTACCATGTGACATCGAGAATACCATTTCATGTTTACCATTAATTGTCAGAGCAATGCAACATTAAAATGTTTGCTAATAAACGATGGATTGTAAAATTGGATTGAATTAAATGGATTTAAAGGACAATCTATGCATTAATATTCACAAATAACAGAAGGCCTTACTTTCTTATTGTACAAACTAAGATTTCGTATAGATAGCGAGGTAACTATGAAATATACATCAAGGTAAAATGGCGAATAAATTTAGGAGACTTAATGATTACTGTATTAAGGCATATGGTGACACATAGCAGTATATTAGATGGTATTATATGCTATAAGAATATGGATAAGACAGTAAGATATCGCTTTACGGTGATAATGAGTTTTGGCGAGGGATATTTAAACATATACGCCCCCATGTAAAACATACATGTGTACAAATACTACCTATGAATACCAGGGTATAATAATATAAAAAGCGCATACCAATAATTTTTAATGAAATAATATTTTCTCACCATAGTATCTCTGTTTGGTTTCAGTTGCCGACTGCCTCTTAGTCCTGTTGGCCAAATACACAGGTTGTTAACGTACTATGTTATTGCCACATAAATTTCAATAACTTTTGATAGATAAAGACATATCTGAATGTATCAGATAGGATAAACGTGTCATATCGCATGGACGCTCCAGGTAAACGCTCTTAGGCGGAAGTTAATTGACGTCCAAGTAGTGACACATTTTGAGGTTCGTTTTGAACCAGGAGATAAAGAAATTTCAAACGCGATTAAATTACTCCCTGTCCTAAATTAGATAATATATATATTATCAAATCTTCTAGTACTACTGTTTTTACTTCTTTAACTACTACTACTACTACTACTTTTACTACTACTACTACTACTTTTACTACTACTACTGCTACTTTTACTACTACTACTACTACTTTCACTACTACTACTACTACTACTACTACTACTACTACTACTACTACTACTACTACTACTACTACTACTACTACTACAACTACTACTACTACTTCTACTACTACTACTACTACTACTATTCATATGTTTGTTAAGAAAAGAAAATTTGCTGCGGCAAGTTTTGCCAGAACGTTCAGTCCCGCACTCATGGATCACACGGATTGATGTTTGAAGTGAACACGGGTTTTTAACTCAAGCTGCTTGATTTATAACAGCATTCTGTAAGGCTAAATAAGTATCATAGCCACTGTTTTGCTGCAGTTTGACTTCATATTTTTACACAAATGAGGACGCCAAGTGCATACAGTTGCGTAATGTAATTCATCACTGAAGTTGTTTGCTTTTTATGTAGTGAACCATAATGGTTTTTCACATTTAACGATGGTTTTATTTAATTTGTTTTGGTTTTCATTTACATCTGTTTTTATAATGACGTTGGTCTAAATATATCAAATATACAATTTCTACTTAGAGACTGAGCCATTTGCAGTATATATTTATATATTATATTATTTAGGTGGTGAAAAACAGGTCAGGTGTTATATATCAACGAAACAATGAATAAGCGATCAGAAAGAAATATGTTTAAAAAAGGCAAATAACGAGGCCTAGTTCAGATCCGTGGGTTTTATATTACTGTTACATGTTGTTATGTGAGTAGAAAATTGCTTTATTCGAGGCAGATAAACAAACTATCACAAACGACATTCTATTGCCAAGTGTACATTTAATTGAATTTGCCTTCACTTCATGTTGATACTCTTTATGATAAATGTGAAAACACTTTTAGTTTCAAATCGAATCAAACTTTGAAAAAAGTAGTGAGGTAAGTGAGAAATGATATCAAAACTTTCACCGTATATGCTCAGTTCATCACTCGGCATTAAATACAACAATAGTTTATTAAGGTGTGAATGAAGTTCTTGATTGGTGTCATAAACTTTATGAACGTAATTACAGACCTAAAAGAAGATGAGGACGAATAAATGCAGATGACAAACTCGTTAAATGTTTTGAACAGCCAAATTAATGTTTCAATACATTTTTTTTTTTTTTGTAAACGTAGCACACTCATACGACTCGGTTAACATGCACCTATTGTAACAAAGGCAGCTATTATTATGTTATAGTGTGATGTGCATTGGATGAAACTATACAGTGAATTATGAGAGATGAACTTCCTCAAAGATTGCCAATGAATGTCAATATGCCGTTAAAAGTAGCATTTGCGTAGAATTATTCAACTTATTGCACCACAACGGTTCTTTATAATGGCCTTCGACGATTCATTACTGTCAAACAATCAAAAGGACAACGAGTCAACGAATCAGTTGGATCGCTGTTTTAAAAACATATCTGCTCTTAATGTACTTCTCATGTTGCATTTAAAACCGATGTTTTAATTTGACATGGATATATCACCTTCTGAATAACAAAGCTGATTTGAGCTTCAAAACAACTTCATATTTCCCTTATTAACATACAAACATAATAGTTTTGAGGAAAAACGGTGTCGAATAATATGTTTGACAAACATCTTTTCTTATGCTTGACATGGCATCTTTGTAATTCAATCTTATAATGACGCCTGATCTAAAAAGTGAGAGATGCTTTTAACAAGAACATACAAGCTAACATGCGTCTTCAAAAAAATAAGACAATTATGCAAAATGAATGAACGAATACGATTTATGTTTGCGTCTTGCGATAGGGCTTTTCGATAAATTACTTACGAATGTTACATGTCCAGGATTTAAAGTTTGATACCATTGTATCATACGGATATACATCAAAATGAAGTTGTCATTTCTGCTTAAGCAACCCGCGTCCTATTTGTACTCTCATACAACTGTTTTTATTAAGAAGTCAAACTATTGTTTTGTAAACAGTAGACATCCAATAATGCACAGTTAAGGTATTGGCCCGATGTAAACATGTATTTACTATTCACTATTATAATATTGACCATTTGATATAATATGCAGATCAATGGTCCATCCTGACTTGACAATTAAGCTAGCTAAAGTAATTAGCAAGTCACAATGGGTAATATTTCTTGTAAGTTTTGCTTAAGTAACTAATCTGACAACCTGTTTTGCTTTTCGTTCAAAAGGAAAACATTTCACTATGAGACCAAGTCCTTTATGTAGACCGCTAATGTTTTTCACATGTCATCAACCTGTATTCATCTGAATATACCTTTAGTTATTTAAAACCGAAGAGTCAACACTAATGTATATAAATGTATATACATTATTCGTGAGAATGCAATCTTACAACTATTACTTTATATGTAAATTGATCAGAACGAAACATTGATTTGGTAATAAGTCCATGCTCATAAATAAGGTTCGGGTTATCAAACATAAACTTTTCTTTTTAGCGAAATCTTGATAAGTATATTTCCCACAAATAATTGTGTAAAATAGACGAGAATGGCAATAGTGCACAACCAGTGTACCACGGCCTCTGCCGGTATTTAAATAATAAAAGATGTCATATATGTTTCAATTGTTTATCAGAAGCAATATTGTGAGATTAAATTCATTGAATAAAATATTAAGAACTACTTCCATATTTAGTTTATTTTTGCATAAACCGACAAATAATAAAAGAATCCATGACATCAAATCAGTCGTCATAACGTCGTTTGTTTCAAATGTGGCAGCGTCGAACTCTTTGCTTCCTTTTGTGCCGTCAACGTCAGAGCGTCAGCAACATTTGTTGGGAGAAGAAGAATACAACTTTCACCTGCCCCAGTCTCTTATTTGCCCAGCAGCAGCAAATTGGAAAACAACAACTCCAACAAAAGTGACAACCGAAACTTTATACACATTTAATTTCTGACAAATCTGTTGCATGTAGGTTAAAGTAGTTTTTTTTTTTTTTTTTTTTTTTTTTTTTAAGNTGGAATATTATTATTGCTAATTTGGACAGTATTTATGTTTTCCAGCATGTGTTTTTATAAACGTTTATTGTAAAGCCGTTGAAACAAATACACATCAGCTTTTGATAGAACTGAATTTGTTGAGGCAGCTATTGATGATCTTAAATCGAAAATGTGTGCTAATGAGGATCCAAACATGGCGAACCCTTTATACTATGCAATAGACTTCTCTGAAAAATAAAATATTAATACTCTATATGATTGAAAAATAATATTAAAAGTATGATCGGTTAAAATTTAAAAGTTATAAATTTACGAACGAATTTGTTGTATATAAAAGGTTTCATAATAAAATATATTTAGTATTTTACTAGTGGATACCACCATGTTTATATTTCTTGTAATCAACATACTTTTTAGGGTTTCATATTAGCGTGGCAATATTGTAAAAACAATGTTTCCGTGTAAGCAATTTTGCATTTCATCTAATCCAAACATATTTATTAAGACACAAAGCCGTAACTTAAGCATGTGAGATCAAATGGTTTCCGAGTTGACATATGTCATGATGATGGTGGTGTGTAAATGCAATCATAATATATTAAACAACGGTTAAATGATATTGGTTAAATGATATTGGACACTTGACAGAACTGGTTTTGTTTTTGACATGGATAATCATGTTTCCTTAATTCAGAAACAGTCCTCGCTTCCCTATATTAGAGGCATGAATCTGGTCTGCTAAGCTGCCAAAATGGATACTACTTGTCCCGTTTTAGTAACATTGTATGTTTATTGAAAACGAGAATATTGTACAGATTTATAGAAATCAGATTTGATTTGGATTTATATAAATGTATCTGGGTGTAAGGGTGCTTTAGAAGAAATCTGCAAAACGTTCTGTCTCGCTATGCTCGATGTGTTAGTCACTCTTTGACGAAATACCGTCACAAATAATTATCATACTACATACAGGTTCAAAAGAGAACTCACTTCACATTTAACGGGATTGATGTTCTAATACTTTGAATACGCGGTTTATTTAAACTGCCGCTGTATTCCACTGCAAAAGAATACACTTTTATGTGTTATCATATCGGTTCGAACGCAAACTCTTAACCTTTTTCTATAGATCGCCGCTATTCCCGTGTATAAGCACATGCAAATTAGGTTTGTGAGATAACTTATTTTACTCAAAGCCTTTTCAACGTAGAGAAGATTGTTTTTATCGTAACATTAGACACGACACTAATGAAAGTGATGCACGTTATTGTATTTATAGTATTCTGTGGCTATTGCTAATAAGTGTATATTTAACCTTCCTCACATACGCAAAGATTGGAGGATTATCGGAATCGTGTTGGGTTTTAAAAGCATGTTCCAACGAGACAACCTATGGGCAAATGACAACAACAAGTGTATTTTGTTGTCACGTGCTACACACTGTCATATTACGGTGTCAAAAAATTGATAATCGTTGAATGCTATCAGATTAATCGGGCTATTCAGAGGGACTCCACTCCACTCTCAATCATATGAAATTACAATCTACTTTATCAAATGTATGCTGTTGGTTTTGAAACGTTTTGACAATCAATACAATCGTGAGATTAGCTTAAGCGTGATGAAGTCACATGTTGTGCGTAATGAATCCGGTTAGTGCCACACACACACACATATATATATGGCATACACATTGCTTATATAAAACAGATCGCTTTAGTACGTTTGTTCGTTTTTCAATATTGAGACAAATTTCCAATCACCTCTTCCTGGTTTGGCTTAACGTAATTAGTTATGAAAGTTCAGTCTTAACAAAGAATGGTTGTCGCATTAATGAAACACAAATTACACTGTATAGACTGTATTTCCAACCGCATTGCAAATACTAAAACAGGAAAAGCTTAGTCGCGCAGGAGCTAAATCCATTATGCATAAACAATGCACAACTACTTTAAACAAGAGTCATTATATATATATATATATATATATATATATATATATATATATATATGTACTGCTTAGAAATACATAAACCTGAAATAA